>PVLD010006656.1:31044-98648 GCA_004027595.1 Dinomys branickii | reverse complement strand
CACGGCCTCCTTACACACATGTGTGCACACACACACGGCCTCCTTACACACATGCGTGCACACACACACGGCCTCCCTACACACATGCACATGCACACGCGTGTACACACACACATGCGCGCACACACACACACCCCCCCCGGAAGCTGCACGCATTTTTTCAATGGAGAAGATGTGACCCCTTCCAAAACAGGCCACTTCTGCTTCCACGCTTGATCATACGCTGTTACTTGCACGGCTCTGACTTCACATGACTTCATATTTCGTCCTTTTTTTCTTTGTACTCAACAGCCCGTGATTGAGTTCATCCGAATCATCAGACTATGAATCACTATCAGTCTCCGTAGAGCCGCCTCCGCCCCTTCCTTCTTAGCTTGTGCTCTGCTGAAGGCCCATACTTGTATATATTTAATAGGAGACCTTCTATCTAGTATTCATGTTTGTATTTACAAACTCTTTGAATTACTTAGTGATGAGTGTGTGTTACCAATTTATAAAAAAGATACAATGTTATAAATACCATTTTCTTTTCATTGCACATTTATATTTCATCGTGTGGAAGCAGTCTAGTTTTTCCGATGCTGCCCAGTTCAATCTTGCTGTGCTTCACATTTTGCTTAGTGCACTAAGAGCCCACATCTCGGTAGCTGGTTCTTTGTGACCTAAGAAAATGGGTGTCGCCTCCTCTGGGGCCTGGGAGAGAAGTCCTTTGCTGACAGACAGACAGAATTCTAGCTTTTATGCATATCCTTCCTTGTGTAGAGTACTGGCTTTCAGTAGGTCTCATCAGGACATTTGTTCACTGTCCCTCCGGTACTGTTCGCGCTTCCCCACCCGCTGGCCCCACAGTCATGCTGGGATTACTGCAGGCTTGATGGGTAGAAAGGGCTATTGCATTTCCATTTGTAACTTTCTGAGATTGCCGTATGTATTGTTTAGCCATTTAATTGTCTCCATTGTAGTCACAGTCTCTAACGCACCTGCTTTTCAGTTACTTTGTTTCTTGATCCAAAGGAACTCCTTGTATGTTTTATGCCTCAGTCAGTCTCTGTCGGTTAGAGTTACTGCGGCAAACCCCACCCTCCATAAAAGGGGGCTTGCTTTCATGCACATTTTTATAGCCCTTTCAGTTACACTAGTTTGTATCAGTCTCTGGCTTTCCTTTACGGTGAATACTTTAAATTTCCTTTACATTTTATTGTAGCAGTTTTTTGTAAGCTTTCATATTAACCAGGTGTGGTGGCGCCCACCTGTAATCCCAGCACTAGGGAAGCTGAGGCAGGAGGATCATTGTGAGTTCGAGACCAGCCTGGGCTACAAAGTGAGCTCAAGACCAGCCTCAACTGCATAGTGAGACCCTGTATCACAAAGACCAAAAAAAAAAAAAAAAAAAAGCTTTACTATGTATTGTTTTGTCGTTGAGTTATATATATTTAATAACTTCCCTTATGTTTTTCTATTTAACCAAAGTGTTAATTTTTTCTACGCTTTTAATTCATCTTATAGACAATGGTGTATGGTACTGTTTGATACTGAGTTTACTGAGGTTTGTTTTTGTAATAATTTGATTTTTGTATTTGTTCTAGGGATGCTCTGAAGTATTATGTAATCTTTGCTGTGCTATCTTTTTTATTGTAACTTCATAAATTTATTTTTTTATACCTTAATATTCACTTTTAATCAATTTAGCTCACCTTAAAATTGCTACATTGTTTCTTTGGATTTATGTTTCTTCATATTTCTTTGTTTTACTTTTACATTTATGTGTATGTACATACACACAACCACACAACTATATGTTACATAAATGTGACTAGCATGCATATTACTGGATTGTCCAACTTCATTTCAGATATGCATGTAATTGCTCAGGGGATCATAAAAGCATATGTTTTCTAATATACATTGTTTTTATTAAAACAGGATCATATTAAGTTTCTACATGTTATGTTTGTACACAGAACACTTCTGTGTTTTCCTCTAATTTTGTTGAGTGCTCTCTCTCCCTGTCCCTGTTTCTGTCTCTCTTTTTATCCTCGTATACAACCTCAGCCTCACTGTGTGACCAGGTGACCAGGTGTCCCTCCCACTGGAAATGTGTTTATCCTGGCAGACACCTGTGGTCTGTCTGACCCATGTCTAGTTTATCGCTACTAGGTGGCTGTTCTCTGTGAGGGCCCTAACAGGGAAGGAAATCAGGTTTGGGTGTGTTGCAGAAGTGAGACACAGGTGCGGCAAGTCACCTGAACACATAGGTGACAGGAACGGTTTATTACAGAGTCACAGAGGTTAGCATGCCGTATGGTGCCAACAGGAAAGAAGGGTGCCACCCAGGACGTGCACACTCAGCCAGTGGGTGGGGAAGACAGGAGAGACCATGGGAACTGAGGATCTAAGCTTTTCCTGGGGCCCAGGGTGTTAAGCAGGAGGGTTTTCACAGTTGAGAGCAGTCTGGTACAGGTTCCATGAAGTTACACTGTGACTGAGAGGTGGCCGCTGTGCCTTGCTGCCCAGTCCACTGAGAGCGTGGGGGTCAGGAGTCAAGGCAAGTTGTTATATCCACTACCAGCCCCGAGGAAAGAAGTGGTCACTAGGAAGCATTTGTACAAGATAGATGTCTGTGTTGTCCTCACTGAGGAACAAGGAGGAGGCCTCAGGAAACTAGAAACTGGTGAGTCTAAGCCCTGCTTTGATATAAGAAAATTCACCTTACATGGAAAATGGATGCAGAGGCAATGCAACCTGCAATTACAGAAACTTAGGACAACTCCCTTTTATGCAAATATATCTGTACCAATGGACATTCACTTTGTTTGCTTTGTTACTTACTGCTACTACCTAATTATATCTCAGTAAAATACTGTTTTCATTTTGAGAGGATAAATTCTCATTGTTGCATATCTGGGGTTAAACTATGTGTATGTTTTGAATTTTAGTAGTTGTTGCTAGGTTGGTAGATTGCCAGAACATAAAATAGTGTAATTACTTTTTTGCACTAACTAGCAATAGAAGAAAGAAACTTTTTCTTTTTATTTCCACCAACAGTGTTACTTTGAAATTTTTGCCAGCCTGATGGAAACCAAGTAATTCTGACTGCCATGCCTACGGGTTGGAGAGCCCTTCTCTGGCCATGTTGTTGGTCATTCTGTGGGAGGAGTCAGGACACAGCAGATAGTTGTGCTCCTTCTGATTCATTGCACTGAAAGGGCATAAAGCAAAAATCAACAGTCTTAACATAAACTGCCAGTAGCCTTCTGCCAGTGGAATCACACAAGACACACTGAAACCCCCAGTTGTGAATTGGCGAAGTGTGTGAAATGTTGTCCTCTGAAAGCTCCCTGGAGACCCCGTGCCCAGCATTTCCACTGCGGGAATAGCCACATAGGCATTCCAGCATTCTAGACCTGAAGGAACAAGATGTTCAGGAGGAGTCATACTACTACATCGTATATAGCTACAGTGACACACCATCAATTAGGGTTGTCACAGCCTTCCAAAACGTTACGTTCTCAAAGGTCAACCTAGGAGTAGACCGTTCTAAGGATAGCAAACTCAGGCCTGCTTTTTTTTTTTAAACCTCTTTAAGGTGTACAATGCAGTGGTTATGAATATTTTCACAGAATTCATTACCATAATTTTGGAACATCTTAATGACCTCTAAAAGAAACCCTTTACTCTTTAGCTGTTACTTGCCTTGTAGCCCCACAGCCCTTACTTACCTCTCCAGTCCTTACTAATCACGAATGTACTGTCTGGGTCTTCTGGTTTTAGGTATTTTATATGGTTTTAGGTATTTTATAGGATGATACAGTACATGGCCTTTTGTGACTGACTTCTTTCACTTAGCATGTTTTCAGTCCTGACCTATGTTATAGCATATGTTAGTACTTCATTTATTTTTATAGGTAAGTAATATTCCTCTGTGGGTGTGTATTGCATTGTATTTATCTATTCATCATCCATCAGTTAAAGAACATATGGGTTCAACATCTTTGAGCTATTATGAATAATGCTGTGTTAGCTCTTTTTGCACAAGCTCCCAAATACAGGATAGAATACTTTTTATATATAGAATTCTATATACAAGATTTTATATATATACATACACACACACACATATATGCTATATAGAATTCTATGTTTCTATCACATTTGCAATCCTGGAATAAACTCTACTTGTCATTACCTTTTCAATAGTGTATTATTCTCTTGATTCATTGGTGGGTTTTTATTTGCTAGCGTTTAAAATTTTTTTGCGTCTCTAATATGTCCCATTGGTCTGTGGTTTATGTGTTTTGATATTAAGGTTATGTTAGTTCCCTGAACTGATTTGGGGTTTATATATTGTATTTAATTTTCACTGTGGCCTACAATAATTTAACACTGAAATTAAAAGTTCTTTGAAGTTTAGATAAAAATTTAACATTGAATCTGTCTGCTCCAGATATTATTTTCATTTGGGGAACGTCTGTCTCTGCCATTTTCTCCTCAACTGGTCAGTTTTTCTGAGGTTCTACACTTTTTCTTGGGTTATTGTTAGTAATTTGTGTTTTGCTAGGAAGTTAGTGGTTGCTTTAGATTTTCCACTTTATTTCTGTAGAACTTACATGACATGCTTTCCCAGTTTTTGGCTGCTGTTGTATCTGTGATCACTTATCCGTTACCAATTCCACTGAGTTTATATTCCTCTGTTTTCTTTCATTAGGCTTGTGAAGATCATATCCATTGTACTGGTTTTTGTAAAAACAAAAAACAAAAAATCATAAACTTAGTTTTGGATTTACTTTCTTTCTTTACATTTGAGAATTTCTGTCCTTCTGTTCTTCCCCACATTGTTTAGATTTTAAGTTATTTGTTTGCTTTGACTTTTTCCACCTAATTCTGGAGTTAACTTTTTTTTTTTTTGGCTGGTGCTGGGGGGATTGATTTCAGGACCTTGTATACCTGAGCTCAGGCATTGAGTGGTATCCTCAGTCCAGTTCTTAATCCTCTATATTTACTCAGTCTACTTTGTTTCTTGACTTTGTAAGTATCGGGATGGATAGATATTGACAGTTTTAGATTTTATCCATGCCTCTTTGCTCCTAAAACATGTTTATGTTTTCTGTGTCTTTCTTTTTTAGTGCTTTTACATGATTTCTTGACTTGAATTTATTATTTGCTGATACTGTCTTCATCCTTTCTATGTAACTTGCTAGTTAAGTTGACCTTTGGATTTCTTTTTTAATATTCAGTTGGCAAGTGTATCAGCCAGTGTTTTACTAGAGAAACAAATACAACACAAGATATACAAATGTATAAGAAATTATAAGATTGGCTTATGATGGTCACCCATAGAATTGGACGAGGAAGTGTGCACAAGGTGTCTACACCCTGGAGACCAAAGCGTTCAGTCCAAGGTCTAGAGTTCACTGCAGTGTCCCATGCAAGTCCATATCAGGAGGCTGATGGATCTGTGATAGAAGGTTGAAGAGTCTTTGCTGCAAGGCTGAAGGATCTGAGGCAGAAGCCAAAGAGTCTGTGCTAGAAGACAGGAGGTGGTGTCCAAGCTGAAGGCGAAAGCTGGAGCTCTTCCAAAGAATAGAAGTCAGTCTGTCCTTTGTCATTTCCCCTTTATATCATCTGGGCAACAAGCTGCCATAGGGTGAAGAGCTGGCCCAGGAAGGGTCCTCTACACCATAGGGTGTAGAATTGCTGAGCGATTTAGTTAAGCTTCAGACTTCTCAAGTTGACATGATCAACCATTACAATCCACTCCTTACCAACTTGACAGCCAAGACACATTTCTTTAAATCTGTCTGCAGATACAAAGATACATTCGTAATTACTCCTAACATATTATATGTATCCTGTGTACAAATAGAAATGCACTAATTCCCTTCCCAGAATAGAAGGTAAGTTTTCTTTGGATGATGCTTACTCTTATTTCATAACTTGAACGTTATAACACAGGTTTAACAACCCTTCACAACAAGTATTAGGTCTATCAACATTATATTGCACTAGAAACACATTAGAAGAGAAATAATATAATTATAATCCTCTTTTCTGTAGCTGATTATGGGCTAATAGCTGGTATTTAGAACTACCTTCTTCTACTACCCATTTTGTATTCTTCTTATCCACTTGATTATGAAAGTCCTCTTCTGCCGAGGTTGCCATGTAGTGAGCATTTGCATGGGAAACAAATATTTTTATATCTTTTACCCATATGGGAATGTGTGTCCACATACTTCTTCCCAAATATATTTGTCACCAGTTTTCCAGTTATGTTCCTTCCAAGTTCCTAACCATCCGGCCAGATGATTTGCTGCAGCCCATGAATCAGGATATAGTCACATATTTGGCCATTTCTCCTTCCTGGCAAAATATACTACCAAGTGCCCTGCCCAAAGTTCTGCCCACTGTGATGATTTCCCTTCCCCATTGTCCTTCAAGGGTGTCCCGGAAAGGACTTACAGTGCTGTAGCTGTCCACTTGGGGATGGTGCCTGCATAACATGTTTATGCCGTAACATGGCGTAAGCCAGGCCCGGCTGATCATATGATACACCCCACATGGCCATAGGTGCATGCTGAGAAACAAAAGATGGTATAGCGGGTGTAGGAGCCCTAGGCACCTGGGCAACTTCCTCATATAACTTACTTGTACTTTACCCTCTGGACCTACCCTGGCTCAGTCACAAATACACCATTTCCATTTAATGATAGACTGTTGCTTTGCCTGTCCAACCTTATGATTTGGTGGGTCAGATAATACCCAGGTTATGCTCGGCAGCTCAGATTGATGGTGACCTGGTGTCCCAGGGTCAAGCATTCTGTTTATACTAAGGCCCAGGATCAGTCCAAGCGGTGTTTTTCAAAGGGGGAGTAGTTGCCCACAGATGATGGCAGAGGCTTGCTCCAGACTCCTAAAGGCCTCTGCTGCAGTCCTATGGGGCCTGCCAGAGGCTGCAAATAGCATCTCTACTTGCCACTGACATTTCAGGTACCATTGGATCTGCTGGTTCACATGGCACCAGTGGGAAAGCAGCCTGCGCAACAGTGTGGACCTGTTGCAGAGCTTTTTCTTGTTCTGGGGCCCACTCAAAACTAGCAGCTTTCCAAGTCACTTACTAAATGGGCTGGAGTAAGACACTTCAGGGAGGGGTGTGTTGCCTCCAAAATCCAAGTAGGCCTACTAGGTGTTGTACCCCTTTTCTGGTTGTAGGGGAAGAAGATGCAACAACTTGTCTTTAACCTTAGAAAGAATATTTCTGCACGCCCCATACCACTGAACTCAGAAATTTCACTGAGGTACAAGGACCTTCACCTTTGTTGGATTTATTTCCCATCCTTTGGGTTGCAAGTGCTTAATAAAAAATCCTTGAGTGGTTGCTGCCTCTTACTCACTTGCTCCAAATCAGTGTAACATCATCAGTGTGAAGGATGGGTGTGGTATCCTGTGGGAGAGAAAAGTGATCATGTTCCCTATGAACTAAGTTGTGATGCAGGGGTAGCAAGTTAATGTAGCCCTGAGCTGAGACAGTGAAGGTATATTGCTGGCCTTGTCAGCTGAAAACAAATTGTTTCTGGATCGGTACGGAGAAGAAGGCATTTGCCAAATCAGTAGTTATACACTAAGTACCAGGAAACATGTAATCTGTTCATGTAAGGAAACCAGCTCTGGTACCGCAGCTGCAATGGGAGTCACTGGTGACTTGACTCATTTTATGGTAATCTGTCGAGCTCCAAGATCCGTCAGTCTTCTCCCAGGCCAAATGGGAGAATTAAAAGAAAATGTGGTGGGCACCACCACCCTCGCATCCTTCAAGTCCTTCATGGTGGCACTAATCTCTGGAGTCCCTCCAGCAATGTGTGATGCTGCTTTTGATTTACTCTTTTACTGGGCAAAGGCGATTCTAATGGCTTCCATTTGGCTTTTCCAACCATAACAGTCCTTACACTAGAGGTTACAGAACCAGTGTGAGGATTCTGCCAAGTACTGAGTATATCTGTCCCAATTACGCGTTCTGGAACAGGGGAAATGACTGTGGGCCCGCTGTGAGTCAGACCTTTGCTAAAACTCCACTGACCACCTGACCACCATAGGCTCTTACTCGTACTGGAGGGCCACAGTGATGTTCTGGATCCTCTGGAATCAGTGCTAGTTCAGAATCAGTGTCCAGTACTACCCAAAATCCCTGCTCATTCCCCTTTACTTGGGCAAAAGACCGTAGGGCCCTCTGGGGAAGGATGGGAGAAGGATTGAGAGGTGGTTATGAACTGGTGGTTAAAACAGAAAAAAATAACTAGCAGTGTTTTATCATTCTCAGAATACTTAGCCTTCATTGACAGAGTTGTTACTCTCATTTTCAAGATGAAGAAGTTCTCGTCTGAGAGCAGGCCTAAAACAGGCTTTAATTTCTAAGGTACTCATCCTTTCCGTCGTGGTTGTTCAGTGCGTGGCTATCTTGTATTTGATCAGTGATGTTGAACTACCCTGTGCTGTGAAAATGGTGCTCAGTAACTTTCAGGCCAGAGTTTAAAGCCAAAGCACTTGTAAGACCCTGTGTAATCTGTCTCTTTCTTGTGCTTCCATTTCGTCTACTTTGCCCCTTACTAAGTTTCCCTTGCCACACTGGGCTTCTTACTATTCCTCCAGGACGCCAAGTGTTTTAGTATATTTGAAGATACTGTTCAGTTTACCTGGAGTTCCTTCCTTCACTTGGTTTCTTTACCTCGTTCAAATCTTGGTGCAAATGCAGCCCTCTCAGTGAGACCTTCCCTGACTGTCCTACTGAAAAGCGAAGAACATCAGACAGTGTGTATATTTCCCCCCTGCTTCCTTACCTTGTTTTCCTGTTAGCACTTAGCATGCAGCCCTCCTAGTCTGCTCTACAGTATAGTGTAGTATCAACATGGATGGCGTTGTCTGATTTTCCTCATTATGTCCGGTCCAGTGCCTGGTAGGTAAACAAATGCTCAGTAAGTGTTTGTTGAATGAAAGAATGCAGGAACAAAATTCAGTTGATAAAATAAAACTTTGATAGTAATATTTGATTATTTTTAATATAGAAATGTAACATTTGAAATCTATTCAGCTAGAGGCATACATCTTTGAAAAGATGGAAATTTACTTTAAGTCACTAAGATCTGTTTATCCAAGGTTTCTTTGGAGTTATGCATGTTAATTTACATAAAATTACTGCCTTTCTTGGAAAAATATGATTGCATGTGTAAGGTAGATAACATAGTCTATACTATATATACATATGTATTATTTGTTTAATAAAACAATTTAGGTTGGCAGATAACAGAATAGAACCTGAGACCTAATTTAATTCCAGGTTTCTTTTATTTGTACAATATTTTCCTGATGAACCCTTCCTCTGAACACTAAAATTTGGGTAGAAAGTGATTAATGTCTTGTTAACATCCAAGAAAATTAAGTGATGAAATGTTTTCATTTTGATAGCTTAGAATATTATCAGGTCTAATCCTTTTTTATGATGTTTTAGTTCTATGGGCAGTGTTTGTGTTCACATTGTAGAATAGAAATTTTCCTGACTAGCTTTATTTTTAAACATTTGTCTCCTTTTCTTACAGATTTACTTGGAGGTCATGTTGCTATGACAGGGATAACTTCACCTGGGAAAGAAACGGCATTCTTTTTTATTAAAAAAGCGTAAGGAAAACAAATGACAGAGGAATCATGCCAGATGCCACGTCTGCACCTTTTCCCATCATGCCCATCTGTGTTCTGTAACCCGGCAAGACAACTGACTTGTCCACGAAAGATTCACTCACTGATGCTGTTTTCTGCTATTTAAAAAAGTCTTCTTCATCTGAATGTGTACAGCTCTCCTGTAAAATTCAGTACATAAAAAGCTTTAAGGCCTTGTTTAAGCTCCAAAGCTGGCAGACCTTCAGCATTTATTGATCCCGTTTTTATTGGTTGAAGTCCTCTCAAATTTGTAGCATTAAAAAAGATATGGACTTGGAAACTCACATTCTTATAACAGACTATCGTGAACTTAACTGGCGAATTCAAGACAACATCCATTTTATCATCAGAAATATAACATAAGTGTGCAGTTCTTTGCATTAATGCAGACAAAGTTGGTTGAACATGGCCTGGGTGAAGTTCTTACGGAAGCCTGGTGGCAATCTTGGAAAAGCTTACCAACCTGGAAGCATGCTATCATTAGCCCCTACCAAAGGCTTGTTAAATGAACCGGGACAAAACAGCTGCTTTCTTAATAGTGCTGTACAGGTGAGACCATAATTACTTACTACATTTTTAAAAAACATTTTTCAGGAAATACCTTATTTAATACTTCTTTAATTACTAAACTATGAACAAAGTTATTAACTGGAATAACTTTTAATACCACTTTTAATGGGAACGAAAGCATCTGGGCTGGGCATTTTAGTTTTTATACTAAATGGAAATGGTGTTTTCATTGACAGGCTGATGTATTACTGTGATATGAGAACCTTTTTACTTAAATATTTAGTAAATTACGAATGTTTCTAAAATATTGAAACCTTTTACTTGGTAACAATCCCCTCTCCTTTAGAAAAACAAAAATAATTACATAAATCAAAACTGGTGTAGTTCTTAGTAGATGGAGCAACAAGAAGCAAACCCCTTGGTTTGAAATAAGAATCCACAATAATAATAATTATTTTTATTTTTTATTATTTTTAAGTGCAGTGCTCAGACTCCTTTCACCTTGCACTGTGGCCCTTACATCACTGCTGTAATTATTATTAGAGCACCTACTCTTGCTAAAATTCTTTTAGTTAACAGATGTATTTTAACTTATTTTTCTGCCTTAGCTGAAGAGCTTTTCTTCTATGTAATAAGATGTTTCTCTGGCAATTCTGGAGTTTTTCTACTCCTAAAAACTGAGAGGAAACAGAGAAATATTGCCCAATGTATTTGATGAATAAACACATCCGGAGTCCATGAGGTGCTCAGACCTCTTGGTTGCTCTCTTCTTGGGCCGGATGTCATACCTTATCTCACCCAGGGGAGGAGAAATAGTGAGCACGGTGATACCCTGCGTCACGAACACTTTCTTTTTGGCTCACTGTTAAACAGAAGCATTTGGCAGAATTTTGTTTTTATTTGCAGACTACATTGGGTGATGAACACAGCCATGGCCATGTGTCCTGCACAGACACAAACATGGCCTCTTTTTCTAAATTATAGAACAAATTAAGTTAGTAAACTGAGGCACCATGTATAAGGAAAAGCATCGATTCTAATTTACTTTGGAGACTTACATAGCAGTCAGTGCCTCAGACATTGCCTTGGTATTGTGTCATTGGAAAAAAGAATATATTTAATGTCACCGGATATAAGAAAATACAAAGTACCATAAGACATGAAGTCAATACCTTTGATGGAATAGGCGACAAGAAAGGGCTTCTATCATATCTGATCTTTTCTTACTCTTTTTCACTTTACCTTTTCACCTTTGTTTGTATCCGTTTCTTTAGCTTTCAAAATACTGTCCATAATGCAGGGAGACAAAAAGCAAATTGTAACGAGAAAAGTCTGAGTAAGGAAACTGTCATAGTGAAGAAAGTAGGAAATTCCTATAATGATGTGTTTTTTAAATTTAAATAAACGCATCAAGCTTTACTCTGAAGACTACTTTTCAGTATAGTTCTGTATGTGCTAATCACTGGTGGTCACAGATCTGCATTTCCACCTTGCGTCCTTTTCTTTTGCTTCTCTTTCTACTGGCCTGTTGATGATGAATTCTTTCAGCTTTTGTGTGTCTGAAAAACATGTTTATTTCACCTTTGCTTTTGAAAGGCATTTCCCCACATTCAGAGGGCCTAAATTGACATTTTTGTCTTTCTATACTTTAAAGATTTTGCCTGTCTGTGTTTTAGCTTGCATTATTTCTAATAAAAATCTTTCATTATGATCTTTGTCCTTCTATGTATAGTGTGTTATTTTTCTATGTCTGCTTTTAAGATTATCGGTGAAGTAAAATTTGTTTTAAAGTAATGTAATTATGGTGATGTGTCTTGACATAGTTTTTCTTCATGTCTCTTTTGTTTGGGTTTATTGAGCATATTGGTTCTACAAGCTTAGAATTTTAATTAAATTTGAAAACTCCTTAACTATTATTTCTCCAAGTAACTTGTCTCCACATCTTTGGAAGACTCTGGTTTCATATATAGTTGGCTGTTTGATATTGTCCTACAGCTCACTAACACTCTCTTCTTTCTTTTGTTCTGTTTCATTTTGTGTGGCTTCTTTTCTGTCTCCAGTTCATTAATCTTTTTATTTGCAATGTGCAATCCCATTCATTTTCTTCATCTTAGATGCTGTGATGTGAGACTTCTTAGTATTCATGCCCTCTACTCAGTCTTACTTCTAGCCTCCTAATTGTATGAAATAAAGTTATAGTATTTCCTTTTTTCTTTCATGCCTGGTAATTTTTTAAATTAGATGGTAATTTTACCTTGTCCTAGAGAGATTTTTATATTTCTAAAAACAATCTTGAACTTTGTTTTAAAACAAGATTAATTTATTTGGAAACAATTTGATCATTTTACTGTTAAACTTCATTAGGCAGGACAAGTTGTATTTATTCTGTGGTTAATTTATTTTAACCACTGTTCTGAATTTTAGAGTTTTCCTCTTTGGCTGCTAGAAATAGGCCAGTGTGAGCTCTGGGCATTATTTCCTCTAATTCTTTTCGACATTTCTTTCCCTGCCCTTCAATAGCTCTCTCCTACTGCTTGCTGGAATATTCAAAGGGGGCCATATGCAGATCCATGGTGTTAACCTCTGCAATACTGCCGCAGAGTACTCTAGGAGCATTTTTTGGCCTCTGGTTAAGACATCCGCATAAACTGATTTGCAAAGCCAGTCCTCAGTGACAGAACAATTCAAATAGACTTTATCTCAGAAAAGCTTGATTTCATATTTTAAAATTCAGAATACAAATGTTAATATGACTTAGGACCTTGTTCTTGCTAGGCAGGTGTTTGTGCCACTGAGCTATATCCCCGGCCCTTGGTGAATTTTTTTAAGTAACTGCTAAGAAATATTTTGTGGATTACATTCTCGATGAAATTAGTAAAAGCAAACCTTATTAAAATAATATGGATTTAACATAAATCAAATAATTTATATGCCTTTTTTGATTGTTTTTTGTTATATTATCTTGAAGTAAAGAATGTGGTGAGAGATTTGTATCTTTATTGTGTTTTTGTACAAATGTATTGATTTGCAGTGTGCATAAACTAATTAACCAGTATGTATAAACTCACCCAAAAGCTAGCATAGATGTCAATGTTTTAAATAGGTGTTAGAATGTATTGGACACTTTAAAATGGAATAGGGGGGCTGGGGATATAGCTCAGTGGAATAAACGCCTGCCTAGCAAGCGCAGGGTCCTGAGTTTGATCCCCAGTACCGCAAAAAAAAAAAAAAAAAAAAAAGGAATAGGATAAGGATTAACCATAATTAAAATTAATTACTTGGAATGGAGATTTGCTAAAATGTTTTACATTATTGTGATGAGTAATGTACAGAGAAGTATTTAAAAGTCACCAAATTGCATATTAACATTTGTATTCTGGATTTTAAAATATGAAACCAAGCTTTTCTGGCATAAAGTCTGTTTGAATGTTCTGTTACTGAGGATTGGCTTTGCAAATCAGTTTATGTGGGCGTCTTGACCAGAGGCCGGAAAATGTGCCTAGACTTACTCTGTGGCAGTACTGCACAGGGGTAGCACCATGAATCTGCACACAGCCACCTTTGAATATTTCTGTAGTTTGCTCCAGTGTAACTTCAAAATTGTGCTACTCTCAGAAAATGTTACAGTTATACTTGCTTTTTAAAAATTATTTTAAAGAAAAAAAATTCCAAAACAATATGATAGGCAGGTTAGTTATATCTGAAAGACTTCTCTAATTTTATAAACAGATGGTAAAAGGTGGCCTGCTAGCTGGATATCTTGAACTTGTATCTGGAAAGCAGTACAAGTACGTAGGTTTGACATATTAATGTAGCATTGAATTCTCAGGGCTAGAGCAAAGTTATGCTTACTGGACTCCCTTGTGAACATTACACATTGTATTTAGTTGAACCTAGAACAACTGGTAAGTGGTAGGCACGACATTTCACTTTATTGAGAACGTGGTCTCCACAGTTCTTTGCCTGTGTTGTCCACATGTAAAGCCAAACTAGACCAGGCAGGCTGGGGCGGCACTGCTGATCTCAGTGCTGTGAGTTCCTGCTGTTATTTGTCTTTGCTGGAAAGGTGGCTTGCAGAGTACTATTTTTTATGGTATGATAAGTGATGTTGTACAACACAGTTTCTAAACACTACTGAATGCTTTATAAAATAGAGTTCTTTATGGTGAATAAATAGGTCCTGTTATGCCTGAAGAGAATGCATTTTTTAAAGAGAAATTCTGAAATACCCTTTGCTTATTGAGAAGTTGAAAATATAGAAAACCTGAAAATCAATTTGTTTTACTAACTTTTTACTAAAATCTCGTTTTTAATTGGGAGAAACAAGAGCTCATAAATGAAATTCTTAAGTTACGTATTTGAGAAAATGACTAACAGATACAGGGAAACTTGAAGATGGCACTTGTTTGTTGGAATAGCAGCAGGTATTCACTGTATGCCAACTATATGCTGGGCCCTGCCCTAAACACTTTACATATCATTATGTATTATTTAATCTGTACAAGAATTATATTGAGCCAGGACTACTACTATTGCATGGTACAGAGTTCATGTTTTCCAGAATGATTTTTAGATACTGGACTGACTGATTTTTCACAGTTGTAGAGTGTTTTGTTTTCATTTTCTTTATCCTTGTTGTTTAGCAGCAGGTGATGAAATACTAATTGCAACACATATTTTCAGGTTGTTCCTTCACTACTGCTGCTTCCCATGCTGTACCCCCGCTACTGCACAGATATCGACTCTCATTCAGTGTCTGGGGACCACACACGCCCTTTTTTCTTGCCATAACATGCTGACTTCTAGTACACCCTACCTGTACAGTCAAATTGTATTTCCTCCCTGGGTTTCAGCATGTCCAGGTATTCTCATCACTTCTTCTTTTGTGTCTCTTCCAAGCCCTTTATTTCCTCTTCATGTCTGAGGAGTTCATTTTTCCTCGCCTTATGCGTGTAAAGGTTTTTCATGTGAGTCAATAAAAATACCTTCTGAGCCCATCTTTTATATATGCGCCTCACATATATAGTAGTTTTATACTCGCTGCTGTTTCTAATGATTGTGTATATCTGGTTAGGAGAATGCAAAAAAGTGCTTATTAGCCTTTTGCAGTTTTTAAAACATCTAAATGTCTCATCCCGGTAGAGAAATCTCACTGTCTTTTTCTCTTCAATTTAGGTTTTATGGCAATTAGATATATTCCGACGAAGCCTGCGGGTTCTGACTGGACATGTTTGTCAGGGAGAAGCCTGCATATTTTGTGCTCTGAAGGTAAACTTTCCATAGCTGTCAAGAATTATTACTGCTTTTTCAAAGGTGTAATTTTGGTACTTGACATATTTGGTTAATTTACTTGTAGTTGAAGTTCATCGTTTTGTGGATAAATTCTTAAAGTGTGACTTACTCAGGTTTTTCATTTTTATTTTCTGTTTTTATTAGAGTAGTTATAAAGTAACCATTTAAGTAGTATAAAACTGTTAGGAACATTGCACTTCTATTATTTTGAAATAATTCTTTATTAGCAAATGTTTTTGAGCTACCACTGAGTTCTTGATACTGCTGTTGATATTGAGGATACTGTAGTGAACAAGACAAGTGAAAATCTCCGCCGAGGTTATGTTCTGATGGGGGGAAGACAGTAAAGAAGCACTGCTGTAGTATGTTAGATGGTAGGAGCAAAATAAGTCGGAGAAAGCACGAGGGTGCGTTGAGCAGCCATAAAAGCCTTGTGGGGAAAGGGACGCTTGAGTCAAGACTTGGCAGATGTGATGGAATGAGCAGAAGGCTGTGGGGCGGGGAGCTTCCAGGCAGACAGAAACAGCCTCAGAGGCCCTGAAATGGGAGTGTTCGTGACATCGCAAGGAATGGTGGAGAAACCTGAGTGCTAACAGCCTTGTGAGAGATGAACACAGAGATAACGGACGTTGTGATGGCTTGAAAATATGTCCGCGTATAATTTTGTGTATTTTTCCTATGTAGTTTCTTAAACAGGGACTATTTTAGAACATGGGCCCCAGTGACTGATTCTTATCTAATAGAATGTGGCAGAACTGATTTTGTGAGACATCTGAAACCAGGTTGGATTCGAAAAGCTAATAGAGCTCTGCTCTGACCCTTGGAGAAGCCCATCCTTGGAAAGGAGCCACCAGCCTGTGAGGAAGCCATGTGGCCCTATGTGAAGTGTGCGTGGGCATTGTGGACGTAGTTCCTGGGGAGGTCCCGATCAGTAGTTAGCACCAGCTGCTGGACCCGGTCCCGGCATGGACAGCTTCCCAGACGCCTCCAGGTTGAGCAGAGATGAGCCATCCTGTCCAGATTGCTGATTCATAATCAAGATGATTGAGTATTTTTTAGTTACTAAATTTTGGGGTAGTTTGTTACAACACAATGAATAACTAGGAGTTCAGATTGTGTATAGCTCTGCAGGCCTTTGCAGTAATCTTGGCTTTTTCTCAGAGTAGTTTAGGAAGTTCTAGGATTATTTTCAATTAGAAAGTGATGTAATCTGTTTGAATTTAGACCCTTTCATCTGCTGAGACAAGGGAGACAAGGGCAGAAATAGGGAGTGTAGTATGTATTAATGGTTCTTTTTTTGTCATCAGAAATCTTTGGCCTGAGAAACTAAGATTTGATTAGCACATTTAAAAGATGTGCTATGTGTTTTTATTCTTCTATATTCTTGAATATTGTTAATGAACATACTCATACATACACAGGAAAATTTTTTAACATGTGCATGCCTTAATTTCTTTATGTTCTTAAAAAGTCTGTTTGGATTACCAAGAGTGGAAAATTTAGAAGTTCTTTCTCTGACCATGGTAGAATAGTGTTATTGTCAGAGGATGAAGAATGAACATATGTCAAATTACAGGATCACATTTTATTTATTCCACGGTAAATTTTGAGTGGTTGGTCCCGTTGTGCAAACCAGTGTGGTTCAGGTCCTTAGCCTTGGCCTGACACGTTTGTAGCCTGGACCCCACCACCTCCCCAGGCACTGCACTCTACACACTGCTTCTCCAAGTGCAGTTCCCACCTCCAGGTCTTTTCACTTACTCCTTTCATCTAGAGTGCTTTTCTTCCCAGTGTCCTCAGGGCTGTCACACCCTGTGTCCTTTATGCCTCTTCTCAAATGTTTTTTGTCCCTGAGCCTTTTCCTGAGCAGGTAAAGGTGAGTTACATCTCTCTGTCCTTCCCCAGCATTCATCACCCTGCGGTTGTCTTTTTTTCTCTCTTGTGTTGGGTTCTTTGTCCTTATCACATTCTGACACATTATATAATTACTTACTTGCCTTTGCATTACTATACTGAACGGAAGCTCCACAGGAGGCAGGGTCCCTGTTTCCTAGGGTAGACCGATGCCTGCCATGAACTAGACAAGTTAGCAGTAGGTGTTGAATGAGTAAAGGCCTTGTACAGGTACAAACCTCCAACATTGCCCAAACAGCTTCACTGTTTAAATATGAGGTGAAATCTGTGTTCTTTTCATCTTTTCATAATCATCATATTACCTGTTACAATGGCTAAAGTAATTATAGTTCCTTTAAAAAAAAGACATGAATTCCTATCATTCGCATTCAGCTTTATTTGGCTTTTTTAAAAAATTGGATGTAGGTTTTATTTGTGTTTTTTGGTGTGTGTGGAACTCGAACTTGAACTCACAGTGATCCTCCTGCTCTATCGAGCCTCCCAAGTGCTAGGATTTCAGGCGTGCACCACTGCTCCCAGGTGGCATTTACTTTTTAATTCTTACTTGTAAATGAAAGTTTTTTAACGGTAGAGGAAGAGATTCTTGAAATAGTTTCCTAGCGTATATATAATATGTTGGCCTTAGAAAAACTTTTTTTTTTTTCTGAGATGGTACAACCTCTTGAGTTAAAGAATATGAACAATTTTTATTTGGTGTGTTGTTAAAACCCTTTTTTCCTCCTCTTCTCTTCCCCACAATTACCATAAAACTAACTTACTAGATGGGCCAGGTGTATAGCTCAGTGGCATTCCTGATATAAAACAAAACAAAACCAAACCCAACGTACTGGAAAGCCGTGTGTGTCTTTGTGTTAGGGAGCGAGCCCAGAGCCCCACATATGCTAGGCAGGTGCCGGACGCTGAGCTGTGTCACCAGTCCTTCTATTTTATTTTGAGACAGGGTCTCACTAAGTTGCCCAGGCGAGCCTCGAATTTGTGCTTCTCCTGTCTCAGCCTCTCAAGGAAGCTGGCATTATAGATAAGCACCATCATAGACAGCTCACTTTGTTTTGTACTTAAATTCATTAAGGAAGATGGAACTCAGGTAAATACCTAGCAGCTCATGGTCTTGAATAATGTTATTTTGGCTTCTTAGGATGAGCTTAAAAAAATTCTCTAAATGAAAAAAAATGGACAACTAGGGTGAGTGGGGTTCTCAAAAAATTAAAAATGATTATTAAATCTCCTGACTCCTTGTAAAAGATACATTTACATTTTTAAAAAAAGTACTTTTAGTATAATCATAGTCAGAAATTGTCACTCTGTTGATATTACCTGAACTTTTGTTTTTTAAACCAGTTTGTCATTTTCGGAAGTTTACTAAAGTTCCCTGGAGAAGAAACAAACAATCCTAAAAGGTCATTTAGACTAACCTTTTTAAAAAAAGGCGAGTCAAATTCCCATAATTTTTATGTGATTATATGTTTATTTTTCATTAGCATGATTTTAATCTTAAACCTTGTTCCTTAAATAACTTTTATCAGAATCATCTGGAGAACAGTTTAGAAATGGACGTCACCGAGGCTTAATCGAGGCCTGGAGGCTCACTTCAGCCCTCTCGGTGGATCTGAGAGCTGTTCACATCTAACTTACATGGACTTTAACATTTACATGTACTGTACAATTTGACTTAGAAGCTGCTACAACCATTTCTACATTCACTGACACAAATATGGAGTTTTGTGTGAAATTTCAGAGCAAAAGACTGTTCTGTACTAGTTTCTAAGTATGTGTTTCAAACTTCTCTATATTATAGCGAAATTATTTAAAAATGTGCTTTAAGTTGTTGGCATTAAACTTACTCCTTGCTATACCTTTGATTCCAGACCATATTTGCGCAGTTTCAGCACAGTCGGGAGAAAGCACTTCCCTCGGATAACATACGGCACGCTCTTGCAGAAAGCTTCAAAGATGAGCAGCGATTTCAGCTTGGCCTCATGGATGATGCTGCAGAGTGCTTTGTAAGTATTTCTGATAGTCCTTACTTAAAAACTGTTTATTCTTTAATTATGTATATTTTGAGACAAATACAACAAAAATTTGTAAAAATGCAAAAGTGTCAGACCTGGTCAGTGGGGCCATATGTTGCCCATTCTTCTGTGTTCACTTTAAATCCATCTGTGCTTTGTATTGTTCTTTGATTGTGATTTATGTATTGCTTCATTTTTCACTGAGTGGTAGCCTGCAACAATATGTTAAAATTTATTTATTAGAGAAAAAATACTGCTATGTGTATATTATATCACCTAAGTCAGTGTTCTGCCTCCACAGGGCTTACATGTCCAACGCATTCCCGGTAGCAGTATTTTTCATTTCATAGGAATAATTCTTTGGGGCCAGAAGGCGATCTTGCTGGGCAGCTATCGGGGACAATAGTTCTGATACCTAGTTACCATATTGGCAGTCATGCTCTGTTACCACCATGTTAATAATTAGAGCATTCCCTTGATTAGAGGCAGACCTTATGCTTCTGAAATATGTATGTTGATTGTTAAATGTGTTGGTAATAATCACCTACATTTAAGATGTAACCATTTCTTTTCTCTTGGGTCTTTTTCTATTCTGCAAATGCTGTAAATTCTTACTGCACAAATCTTTTTAAAGGTTTCCTTTCCATATTATTTCCTGGCTACCACTTTTTCTTATTCTAAGGCTGCCAAATTAATATAAATTTGTTCAGGTTAATGTTTGCTTTTAATTCATATCTAAACTTTTTCTTCTGACATTTAATGCCATTTTCAGTTAACCTCAAAATTATCTCCTAGCTTTGTCAACTTTCTCAGTGAGATAGTTCTGTTCTGTTTCTCTATATCTGTTATATTTCTGTTTAACAGCCTTTGTACACATTTCTGAGATGTTCAGAACTGTTTTATCCTATAGCTTTGTAAAAGATCAAACTAAGCTTATCAGGTAAGATATGAGGAGACTAAAGTAATCAATTTCCTGAATTTCTGTAGAATTTACTATTTATAGAATTCATTTGGTATAAATATGCTTTTGCCTTGCTCTTCATGAGCATCTTTATGGTTTCCTGGCTTTAATAGAAAAACTCCTTGACTAATTCAATGCCAAGCATACTTCTGCAGAATTAAAACATGCCAGTAACACTGCACACAGTAATGAAACATACTTTTCATATTTTCTTCTTAAAATTGATCCACTGCATAAAATAGATATATTTTGCACTATATATTGGCTTTATAGTTTCACGTAATGTGTGAATACATGTAATGATGATTCACAAAATGTCTGGAAATCTAGGAAAAGTTACCTGCTTTTGATTAACGTAAGAATGTTAGGAACATAGAAGACTATTGTGTTGGTTTCAGGGACTTATTTTCCAAGGAAGAACAATATAACACAGGGCAAATATTTTATGATTATTTATAATAGTCACCCAAAGAACAATATACAGAAGAGTACAGGAAATCTGTCTACACACTATAGACCAAGAATCCAGCTGAGGGCCTGGATCCCATGATAAATGTCCTGCATGAGTCCAGTTTAAGACCTAGAGCTCATAATAGTGCCTTCCACAAATCCAACCGGAGGCCCAGAGCCCATACATCACATGCAGGCCTGTTTCATGGATCTGTGCTGTGAAGGCCCAAAAGTCAGTGGTAGAATCTAGGAAGTCTGTGCCAGTGGGATGAAGGATCTGTGCTAGCAGGCTGAGGGATCTGCACTGGAGCCAGGAAGCGATGCTCAGAAGAACCAGAGCTCCCCTGAAAGGTACCACAGCCATCCTCAGCAACAGTGAGATCCCGAGCTCCTCCAAAGCTCAAGATGGCCAAGTTAGCCAAGGAAAGCCAACGCAGCAAGCTTCTTCAGGAGACTGAACTGTGCACCTTCTTCCCCTCTGGAGCCAGGAAGTGATGCTCAGAGTGAGGACCAGAGCTCCCCCAAAGGGAACTAAAGCTAGGATGAGAACAGCCAAGTTCATCAGGGAAGCCAGCATGACAAACTCCTCCAACAGAACCAACAGCTCCTTACACTTACAGCTTCCACAAGCTCCCAGCAGGCTTTCTCTGCTCCCGACAGCCTCTCTCTGCTTTTCTGCTTCTGCCTCTTAGGCTGCTGGCAGCAGTCCTTAGGTGGTCCTCCCACAGCCAGCACCATGCTTGTTTAGTTCAGCTGGGGATTGTAAGTTGACCCACCAGTTGTCAGTCTGCCATTACTATGTTTTCTAATGCTAAATTTTGGATGTCAGTCACTATGAGTTTGTTTTTTAAAGAATCTTTAGAAGTTTTATTAAAAAGCACATGTTATGATGTTACATTAAACATTTATTTTTAGCTGACATTACTGAAGTTGAATAATTGAACAGTTGAATTGCTGATCAAAGAAGAAAGCTGAAAGGCTAACAATGTATACACCACTTCTAAACTTACGCTTCGGAAAATATTCAGTTGGAAAGAATTGTGTTTTGAAGTGTTCTTTGCCACATTAGCAACTCATTTGTGTGTTTTGTTTTTAAATTAGGAAAATATATTGGAAAGGATTCATTTTCACATAGTGCCGAGCAGAGACGCAGACATGTGCACGTCCAAGTCTTGCATCACTCACCAGAAGTTCGCTATGACTCTGTATGAACAGGTAAAATGGCTTACTTATTTCATTAGATATGATATTTATGTTTTGTGATTGATAGATTAAACATCTGCTTTTACCTGTAGTGTATGTGTCGCAGCTGTGGAGCATCATCAGACCCGCTACCCTTCACAGAGTTTGTGCGGTACGTTTCCACGACAGCCCTATGGTAAGGAACTACGGAAGCATATTTAACACAGATGCTAACAACACATTTAAGCACACTGAGCATTTATTCTGTAAAACCATAACAAATATGAATTACCCCCCCGTACCATAAGAAATGTTTATCTCAGTCGGATACTATTTGATTTAGCCTCAGTACAGGTGGAGTATCCCTTATCCAGAGTGCTTGGGACTTGAATTATTTCAGCTTTCAGATTTTGGAATATTTACATTTATACATCATGAGATAGCTTGGGGATGGGACCAGCGTCCAGCCATGACATTCATTTAGATCTCGTGTATGTATATCTTACATACACGGCCTGGAGGTAACATTAGATGGTATGTTTAGTTTGCCTGCATTTTGAGTGCGGCCCGTCACAGTGAGGTGAGGTGTGTGCTTTTTGTATTTGTGGTGTTATGTTGGCACTCAAAAGGTTTCATTTCAAATTTTTGATTTTCGGATCAAGGATGCTCAATCTATATATGAACAATTCGGTGAAATGTATACATTACACGTTTTTGAACTCTGAAGGGGGTGGTTAAGGTGACAGTAAGCAGTAAAGTGAACTGCAAAACGATTTCTTTGTTTCTGTTAAGTGGCTTCCTTTATAGTAGCTGTGCTTCCTGTCTGCTCCACTAGGTCCTTCATGATGATAAAAGCTGGGCTAAGCAGAAAAAAAGAAAACGTGAACATAATCCTCACTTGCGTTATTGCATTTGAGGCCTCAACACTTGGCTTAAGTTAAAGTTTGCCGTGCTTTCCTGCTTGCCCCTTCCCTCTACCAGCTCTCTGTCTGTGAAACACTAGCTACTTAAGTATCCAGAAATGATCCCTGGATATCATGTAATAGAGATTGAATACTTTCCAGGTACTTCGGAGTATAGAGTTGATAGGTGATAAAAAATGAAGATGGTAAATGTTACCAGAAATTTTTATATGAAAGATATAACATGAATTGATAGTTATTAATCAGAATGTATCATTGCACAACTTAGGTGCTATCCATGTTTCTGTCCATGCACAAAGTATTATGTGTTCATCCATTTCATATTATTCAAATTTTGCATTTCTTGACTATAACACTATCTCTTATTGTTTGTTTATGTGAGTACAAACAAAATTGGAGAAGACTGGTATATAGAAACATTCTAAGTTCCCATCAAATACAGTCAGTTGTGCAGAAGGGGGTGGTATTTCAACAAGGACATATCATAAATTAAAAACTATGGAATTCTAACTTTTATTGGCAGTTAGTATTGAATATCAGTTACTGAATGCTTCCTATATTCTAGGCTATAGGTAAATTGTTGGCTTAAACCTTAAGAAAAACTCTATTTTATTGAAGAAGAAATGGATTTAATGAAGTTAATTTGTTAATTGGTTGGATTACAGTAGAAATGCAGACTTATCTGACTTTAGAATTTGTTTAGGTAGCCACTACTCTGAAATTGTGAGTTTTATAAAACCATAATATGCAGTTTAAATGAGTTTATCAGATTTATTGCTTTGTAGTATGCTTGTGAAGAGTTTTAGAAGGTTTAATTTTAGTTATCAAGTACTTGTAAATTATTTAAGCCATTGAACTGCAAACTGTATCCACAGAGGTTACATTACTATTAAACAGAACGAGAACATTTAGAGTGGAAATTAGTAAGAATGTTTCAGCTTTGACATTCCCTTTTTAAAATATTTAAATAGTTGCTTAAAGGTACTGCATTGACTTAGGGAGGTGACTAAATAGTGACGCAGTTTGCCCTTACTGTATTAAAGCCATGCAGTCCCTTAATAAAATAACTAGAACCCATACTAGGAACAAAGGCACATACTTGGTTTAAGTTTGGCTATTTCTTCTTTATTTCATCAACATAGGGCCATCTTTTAGGTGAAATTGGTAACTTTTCTTCTTGGTACTTTGAACCAAAGACCAAACCTTTCCTATAATTTTGTTGTTCTTGTTAGGACAGAGTTGAAATGAAAGTCCATACTTACTAAGTAAAATAATAAAGAAATCATTGCTGTAGAACTACTGCCGGATAGAACATCTTTCCCTCATTTCATGTAGTCCCAGGTAAAAGTATAAAATTCCATGTTGTTTTATTCCATTCTTGTCCTAATTTTTTATCCGATAGCTGCCAAATTTAGTATTTTTTCACTATATAGAAACTTCATGGTCAGTTTTTTGGACAAAGTCATACTTTAGAAGTAATTCTCACCTATATTGATGACTTAATATCTATCATGTGTACTTTATTAGCTCTGTTTTAAGTTCATAGGCTGGATTTGAGACTCTTTCTGTTTTTTGTAGCAGTGAAGTTGAAAGAATGATAGAAAGGCATGAACGCTTGAAACCTGAAATGTTTGCAGAATTACTCCAAGCAGCAAATACCGTTGATGATTATAGGAAATGTCCAGTAAGTGTAACTTGAAGAATAGTAGTTTGTTTCTGTGTTTGTAAATTTGAGACTAGGCATTTGAGAATTAAGGATTTATTATTAAAGTTACTTTAAATGGTTTTATGCCATGTGAACTATTTATCTTAGCAACATTCCTTTAAAATATCTTAGGCTTTTAAAGGATTTAAGGTAACATGTTACCTGAAATTTTTGAAGTTCTAAAATGTATCATTTAACTTTTTTTTTTCTTTGAATAATCATGATACATTATACTCTTTTTTTCTGGTGTTAATGACTTCAAAGGCTTTCTGTTTTTCTTTGATGAGTAACCTAACAGGTCTACAAAAACGTTGATACTTTAATTCAAAATAACTTATTGCTTCATCAATAATTAAGACAAATACCTAGTTACAAGTAAATTTTAACAATCTGAAAGACTTCAGATAGGCTAAGATTATGATTATATAACATAAACTAAATTTTGTCTGTGGTATATCTGTTTTGATCTTTCAATGCTTGCTTTTTCTGTTTTCCTGTAGAGTAATTGTGGCCAAAAAATAAAAATTCGCCGTGTCTTAATGAATTGCCCGGAGATTGTTACAATTGGTTTAGTCTGGGATTCCGAGCATTCTGACCTAACTGAAGATGTTGTTCGGAATCTTGGGACATGTCTTTACCTTCCTGGGGTATAGTAACTGTTTTCATTCTTTTTCCTTTTAAGTTCCTCTAAAACATCTTTATATATCATACGTTTAACTTTGCTTTTCAGAACCTAAATTTTTTCAAAGGAAGTAATAATATTCAGGTGTCCTCTGATACAGATAAATTTAATCAAATGAAGTGGAATACCTTTCCCACAAAAAGTAATGGTTTTTGGCTACAAATTGAATTGTCTTACGCTCTTCCAATCTCGAGCGATGATGATAATGATACTGTATTTATGTGAGAAATATTAATCTAGAAGAAGGCTGAGGGTTCAAAATTCACCTCGAGCATTGATCCCAATATGATCTTCTTAATATATTTTAGTTCACGTTACAATCCAAATTTCAGATAATTATACTTTGGATCCTTCTTATGGATGTCCAAATGTGTGACTCAAGAATTCTCAAGAGGGCCAGGGATATAGCTTAATGGCACAGCACCTGCCCGGCAAGCATGAGGCTGTGAGTTCGATTCCCGGTATCTAAAAGAAAATAAAAGAATTCTCAAGAATATGTAATCTGTTTCATACTTTGAGTATATGTATCAATCACGTATTACTGGAAATGCTATGCTACTGAACTAATTTGCAGGGAATTCATTTTATGGGACTTAAAGTTTCTACAGACCAAGTAATTCTGTCATGCTGCAGTGTTAGTAGTGCCTTTGGCATATTAGATTGGGGTAGTATGAAGTAAACTACATGATTGATCAAGTCATCTTTGTTTTATAAGATATAGTATCAAATGTACATTGTTACTTTTTAAACAGCTTTTTTATAGGGTTACTGATGAAAATGCCAAAAACAGTGAACTGCACCTTGTTGGTATGGTCTGCTACAGCAGCAGACATTATTGTGCCTTCGCTTTTCATACCAAGAGTTCCAAGTGGGTATTTTTTGATGATGCAAATGTGAAAGAGGTAAGTAAGATTTTCACTTCCTGGAGTTAGTGTGACTCTCTGCTTTTTAGGAATAAATAATACACAAAGTGATGATATACTTAACATATAATGTAATAACAGATGAATATAATGATGATAGCATTAAATTCCAGCTTGCCTTCTTGAAAGTTGGTTTATTTTGAAGCCAAATTTTAACCCAGTTTCTAGAATAATGAAAATTTGACTAGTGAATGTTAATACACAAGTATGTAACTATTAGTGATACTAGTGATACTAGTGATACTAGTGATACTAGCAATGTCCATGATGCTCCTACTGTGTGATACATAGTTGCTATATGCATTTCTCTGTAGATGATTCATAGCTGCTTTGTATAACTTGTAGTGAAAATGTACTAATGTTGACACATTCTCAAATTTGCATGTACTAGGGAGAATTAGATATGTATTTGGTTTGTAATTTATATCTCCTGGTGAATTATGTATGTAACCAATATAATGTGAAGAAAAGTAATGAAATTCTTTCCTTCTTTCATTCATTTGTTCGTTTGTTTGTTTGTTTTAGTGGTATTGGGGATTTGGATCCAGGGCCTCATGCATGCTAGGCAAACACTCTACCCCTGAATACTGGGCTATCTCTCCGTCTTTTAAAATTCTTTGTATTTTGAGGCAGGGACTGTCATTAAGTTGCCTAGATGGGCACTGACCTTGTTACCCTGCTCCAGCCTCTTCAGCAGCTGGATGTGCAGTGTATGCACCAGCTTCCATGCCAGGCTGAGGGATGGTCTCTGTAGGGGAGACCACCTGTAGAACTTTCTAATAAACACACTGTGCCTGGACTCCTGAATGCTGAATTCACTGATATCCAGGCCAGTAATTAAAATTTTTAAGTTGTACAGGAGCTTCAGACTGAACATAGTTGAAAACTATTTATAGTGAAAGTATTATTCCCAGCTTATTGGCTTTGAGAACCCTATTATGAAGCAGTAACCTGATATAAAAATAGGTGTTCCTCAGTATAAGTGATGGTAAGAAATTTTGTTAACTTTAACATTAATATATAGTAAAGGGCCATTTTTTGGCACTATGATTATTTATGTAGAGAGGTTTCTTAGCATTCAGGAAGTGTGGACCATTAAAATGGCTGTGAAGCTGGACTTTATCAAAACATGAAACATAAAACTTGCTCTTTAGTAAGATATTGTTAGGAGAATGAAATGAGTCATAGACTAGAAGAAAATACTTGTCAGACATATATCCAGTAAAGATGGTGTCCAGAATATATTTAAAAATCTTATGGCTTATTAGTAAAAACTGTAGTTTAATTTTTAAAAATGGGCAAAAGATTTTCACAATGCCTCAAAGAAAATATATGAATGACTCTTGCGATTGTATTCAGCGTATTGCTAGCTACCGGCAAATGCAACTAACAGTTCACAATGAGGTTGCTGTTGATTTGTCTAAACTCAAACCTCAGTATTCAGGTGTAATTGTAGTGTTTTTACCTTGTGATAAGTGGGTTTGGGATTGCAGTTTGGCACTCAAAGTCTAAAAGAAAGGTTCACCATCACTGCTATAGAACAGTTACGTAAAATTTCTGACCTGAATCTTTGCTGTCAGCCCTCCACATTACCTGAGGCCCAAGAAATGACTGACCTCACCATAAACTTTGTGACTTACACAATTTCATGTAAAGGGTCTTTTCCTATACAGAGTCTGCCCAAAAACTGTATGCACACTTCAGCAGTTCACTGTACTAATGAGTGTCTGGAAGCAAATGGCCACCACTTTGAGGACCTCTTATAATGGTAGAGGCCAGAAGAGACTTACATTAATCTGATGATGTCTCAGTAAATTCATTATTCAAATAGTTATCCAAGTGCTTTTCCCCTTATGTGGACGTTTTTTTGCAGACTCTCTATATGCCGAATCTGGCTTCTTTCCCTCAGCATTATGTCCTGAAGATTCATTCATGTTGTTTGTATTAGTTCTTCATTATTATTGTTGTGTTTCATTTCATGGCTGTTATAACAGTTTATCTATTCACCTGTAGAGGAATAAGCAATCTTTAAGTGTATTTTTCCCCAATGCTTTTAGATAATCTGGGTTTTTTTGTAGTGTTTGTTAAACTTTATTAGAAACTGCCCAATTGATTTCCAAAGTAATTGTATTGATTTGTACTCCTATTAGCAATACATGAGAAGGGCTGGGGATATAGCTCATTGGCACAAGCACCTGCCTGGCAAGCATAAGGTCCTGAGTTTGATTCTTGGTACCAAAAAAAAAAGCGATACATGAGAATTCCTTAGTCTTCAGCCACACTCCATGCTGGTAGCCTTTTTACTTTTAGCCTTTGAGTGGTGTGTACTATTATCTCACCATGGATTTCCCTTGTGAATGATAATGTTTTGAGCATTTTTTCATACCTCTATTGACCATACTACATGTCTTTTTGGTGAAGTCTGTTCATATATTTTGCCAATTTTTAAAATGGATTATGTTATTAATGAGTTGTAGGAATTTTTTTTGTATCCTAGTAGTTTATTAAATGTGTGGTATTATTTTTCAATTTCATATGGTTTCTCCTTCTAAGAAGAAAGTTATTAATTTTGATTGAGACCATTTTATAATTTTTCCACCCACAGATTGTTTGCTGTTTTAAGAAATCTTTGACTTGCCCAAGGTTGTAGATTTTCTTTAGTTTTCTTCAGTAAATTTTGTAATTTTGACATAACCCATTCGGAGTTATTTTTGTTTTATGGTTAATGGGGTGAAAGTTCTTTTTTCATATGGGTATTCAGTTTTTCCAGCATCATTTGTTGAACAGGGATTTTAATATTTCTCCATTGAATTGCCTTAGAATCTTTGAAAAGTCAGTCAGCTGTGTATGTGGAGAGCTTTTTAAACTTTGATAATCTTTTTTTTTAGTCCTGTGGCTTGAGCCCCAGGGCACTGCACATGCTAGACAAACATTCTACCACTGAGCTATATTCCCTGCCCTGCCCATTAAATCTTCATACAAAAAGTCTATCATTTTTGCCTATTATTTTTAAAAATGAGAACCTTAAAGAGATTTTTTCTTAGACTAGTTAGTTATTATTTAAAATTAATTACATAATGTTTGAACTGCCAACATGTGGATATCTTTAAAATTTTTACATACAAAATAAAATAGAAAGTCCCTTCTTTTTTGTGTAAGACATTGATTTTAAAGTTTTGTTTGTATTCGTTGTGGTTTTTCAAAGGTTGGCACTCGATGGAAAGATGTGGTCTCCAAGTGCACTCGGTGCCATTTCCAGCCGCTGCTTCTGTTCTATGCGAACCCAGAAGGCACCGCGGTTTCTACTGAAGACGCACTCAGGCAGGTGGTCAACTGGTCACATTACAAATCTGTTGCAGAAGATATGGGTAATTCTTTTCCTAAGTATTTTTTGATGTCTTTCTTTGATCAGAGTCACACAGGAATACTTACATTAGTATGAAGTGAATTCTGAGTAATTTCAAAATTGAGTTTCAGTAAAGTGGGGTTAGGAAAATTCCAGTGTTTTTTGTAATTCTTTTGACAGGAACTTTTCCCTGTCAATGCCTCAGAAGTACCTTAGAAGTTACCCACTGTGATGGTCACATAGGCACAGGAGAGGCTGATAGCTCTTGGTAGCAGCAAATATTGAGATTTAAAATGATTTAGTAAACAGTAACAGTCCAAAGCAGCTAGGCCATTTTTTGATATATTACAAAGCTTCTAGAAATCCTTAAGGCATTTCAGTCCCCTAAGTTTTAAGTAATTTTGTTGGCATTATTAAAAATATCTAAAACAGACGATTGCAATACCTCTTCTCCCAGGAAGGAAGGAATAATATATTGTTGTTTATCTTTTTAAGGGTGTGAAAAGCCTGCGATTTACAGGTTGGATAATGTAAAAGAGAATGGGTTTAGTGATCAGGCAAAGCCCAGAGATAATCAGAAACTTCAGACCACTAACATTTCATCATTTAGTCGGACCCACATCCAGACAAGTGGTGGGAGAGGACCAGGTGCGTGTTTAAATTGTTTCTACATTCTCCAAGAGGGCTTAAGCTTCCTCCTTTCCTCAGCTACTGAATCTGTAATTCTTGGTTATAACTGTACAGAAGGTTGTTAAATTAGCTTTTCTTGGGCATAGGGAAAAAAGAGATAGATTTCTGTCTTTTGATGTCTCTCTTTCTCTGAGAGTTACAGTTTTATGGGGCCAGTTTGACTCGAACCATTGAGTTTCTCTGCACACGCAGAACTGCGGTAAGCCTGAGGCAACCTGAATGGTTGCCAAAGAAGGCTGTAGTGTGGCCTTTCCTTCGAGGAGTTAATAATCAACTTGAGAAATAAAAACACAAGTTAATAACACGGCTTACGTGCCAGAGTTAAAATCATGAGTAGTGAGTGCAACTGCAGTCTGTTCTTACCCAGCTTTTGCCCGGCTCTCCTTACTGCCTGCTCGTGACTGTAATTCTCACAGGCCAGGTGATGGGACTTGGCTCTAAAATGTGACATCACAGTATTGTGTGTAGTTATGGCTTAAAAATACATAAAATTCTTTACAGCAATAAATAAAAATTTTAAAATAAAAGTATATGAAATTCTTCCTTGGATATTCAAGATGATTTTATGAGCAACTTTTAATTATGTTAATGAAACAAGTCCACCTATAAATGTAACTCATTTAATCAAGAGTATTAGTAGGCAGAATTAATAATTATTAACAAAGAACTACAATAAAGACTGCAAAAATTTTAATGAAGACTGGGAAGTGTAGCCTCAGTTGTGAAGCACTTGCCTAGCTTGCTCAGAGTTCAGTCCATAACATTGCCAAGAAAAAAAAACTCTTAATAAATGGTATCTGTTTCTTATGTTTTGTTGATAGTCTTAGATTAAACATTTTATTTCTTCAGTAGAAACCTACTTTAAGCCTAGAAACAATGTGTATGCTCTTTGACAAGACATCTGGGTTTATATTCTCAGATCTACATTTACAAGCTACATGAATTTGACTGTTTCCTTCCCTGAAGTGGGAACAACAGTTGTGTCTACCTCAGAGAACTGTATCAGTGAGACACTTACAGGGCTGCCCGTGGTCAGTGTGTTAGTTTGACCTCTTCTTATCTTAATGGCGAGCTCCTTCTTTTTTGCTACCCTTGCTTTAGGGACTACACAAGAATTTTTTTTTTTTTAAAGGCAGCGTGTATCTCCAGTGTCAGGGAAAAGCGATTGAATTTTTAGTTAAGCATAAGGATGAGTTCATGTTTATTTTTTAAAAATAGAATTGTAACATTTTTACTTGAATTGTTACTTTTGTTCAATTTGAAAACTGATCTATGTCATCTTAAGAATGATTTCTTTTACAGTTAAATTAAGTAACAACGATCAAAGGGAAAAGATAAAAGAAATTTTCAGAGAATGTGCTATGAAAGCCATTGAACAGAAAAACTTACTTTCTTCACAAAGGAGAGATTTAGAAAAGGGACAAAGGAAAGATATAGGCCAACATAAAGGTAAGAGCGTATGGTGTTCATTTGAATGGGAATGCCAGGCATTTCATTGTAAAATGAGTTTTATAACTTTAATATATTTTGATACAGTGTGTATTTAACTTATATTTTGTGTGTTATATACTTACTATATTTTATGTTTTTCAGATTTCTATAATGTATCCACACTAAAGCTAAAAGTTGAAACTGTTCCTTGTTCTTATTTAATTCTAACCTGGACACTAGTGTTTGTGTTTTGATGTTTTAACTTTTACTTACAAATGCAATTCATTCATATGCTGTATTCAAATAATAAGGAAATTTATAAAAGTGTAGTTTCTCACCTTCCCTCTTTCACTGTTAATACAGTAGTTTTCAGTTCATTATAAAAGTCTTTTTATGGCTTTATGTGCTTTCCTTGTGGGCCCAGCATAATTTAATTGATATGTTTAAACTTTAAACATTGCTTAGCTGTTGGCATCTTTTCACCTATGCCTTTGTGCATTTTTGTGACTAGCCAGAGCATCACTTCTTTCAGAGGAATTACTGGGTCAGGATACATTTATTTCTGGTGTGACAGATAGGACTCAGTTGCCCTCCTGAAAGATTAAACCAGTCTACACTCCCACAGATGGTGATCACCCGTCTCTTCACTCATTAGCGATTGGTCTGTAAACTTGTGCATCTTTACCAATTTAAGAGGTGGAAAATATTTTATCATGTTTCTTAATCATGATTTGAAATGCTTGGTTTAAAAAAATTGTTTTATGATCTACCTTCCAGGTCATTTGTTTTCAAAAGCCCAATTCTTCTATAGTGTCTATTATTAAATATAAATAGGGACGGGTAAAGTGCTTTTCAAATATCAAAGCATTAGGGTATAATTTCATTTTTGTTATTTGCCTGCGATGCCTGGTTTCCGAAGTTACTTAGCTTGTGATTGTAACATTGCTCTAAGGGGTAGTTTGTGTCTTTAATCGTCATCGTCACTGTTGTTGTTGTTGCTTAAATACAGTTGATGAAAACCTCCCACATGTCAAGTCTGGGTCACCTCCTGCCCCAAACGGCTTTAGACAATACGAGAATCCCCATCTGTATCACAGTCAAGGAAGAGGACCCTATAAACACGACCGAATTGCCCATCGGAGTCGAGCTTCTGAACAAGTAACTTCGGGCAAATCGCAGATGCTTGTTCCAGGAGAGAAAATAACAGGCAAAGTTAAGAGCGACATTGGTGCTGGATATGACACAGACAGCAGCCGGGGTTCTGGGGGTAAAGGCAGTGGCTGCAGCAGCAGCAGTAAAAGCCGGAACCGAGGCTGGAAACCTATGAGAGAAACGTTAAATGTGGACAGTGTTCTTAGTGAAAGTGACAAAAGACAGCATAGTCCGAGACACAAATCAGGTGGCAGTCACAAACCTAAAGGTAGCAAAGATCAGAATTTTAATAACTGGCCAAAAGAGAATCCAAAGCAGAAAGGTTTAATGACCATATATGAAGATGAAATGAAGCAGGAAATAGGAAGCAGAAGTTCCCTCGAATCCAGTGGAAAAGGAGCAGAGAAAAATACAGGCGTCACAGAGAGTAAAGTGCATGGCGACAACTGGCAGATGCAGAGGACTGAGTCTGGATATGAAAGCAGTGACCACATCAGTAATGGCTCTGTGAGTTTGGACTCGCCGGTTATTGATGGAAGTGGTACAGTGACAGACGTCAGTGGCGCTAAGGAACTGGTATCTTTCAGGTAATGCACAAACTGAGCAATGACTTTTTCCCCCTCACACTCCCTTCGTGTTAATTATTTGAATTTTCAGTTTATGATCAACTAAGTATGAAGGAAAGATTACTAAAGAAACCGAAGCTTTTTCGGTTTTTAATTATTTCCTGGCTCTAAAACTAACATTTACTGTTAGGAAATTTGGAGACTATAGAAATACATGGCCATTGTTCCTCTCACTGTCAATTATTGATGTGTACTTCAAGTGTTTCAAGTGTAGACTTAAATGAGCTTCACCTCGGTTAAGCTGATCATGTAATTCTTCAGTCTACATGAAACTGTCTCATTGCTACCATTTTAACTGATCTGGGATGTTTTCTGCCATCACAATCCAGTTCCCAAGCAGAGATATTTTCCTTTTAGCAAATATTTCTAAAAATTTAGCCAAATAACTAAAGTTGTGTTCAGTTGATGAATTGTTGAATGTGTAAGTTCATTACTGTTGATAGTATATTTGGACTTTTTTTTTTTTTAATAACTTCTAAAACTTCTAGGTTGGTGGCTGATTGCTTACAACTTTTTAATCCTACATATAGTCTTTTAAAAACATACTAGCTGGAGCTTGACTACATTCATAAATGAAAAGCTACATTTGTAAAAATTAGCTAGTCATGTTTTATTAAAGTAATTATTTTCATAAAAAAATTAAGGACACTTTTTTCTTAGCAGGGTAATTTTGTGATACTTACTGGTAAGAAGTAGCCAGCAATAGTAGCAAGGACAGGACTTTATAATCAAAGGGACTTGCATTTTAATTATTGGGCAAATTAATATGATTTTTATGGCCTTAATCTTCTATTGTAATGTGAAGATCATAACTACTTTAAAATGCTGTGAGATGTAAATTAAAGAAGATATGTTAGGCCTATAGGATATTGTGTGACATATAATTTTTAAAAGGTTTTTCCTTTCTTTTTCTTAAACTAATCCATAATAATTGATGTGTTTGGTGTGTTCTGTTTTTCTAGTGACCAAATTAAGACAGGCAGCATAAATATAGAACATGTGGACTGTTCTTCCCCTCAGAGCAAAAACCACTTGGAAGGTAAAAGTTTTATTTAACTATACTGTAATAGTTGCAGTAATTTATTGTTTTTTATTGAGAGTCCTAAGAAAAAATACTATATGGCAATAAAAATTATTTTTAAATGACTTTAAACATGAATTCCTTTTATTAAGACAATATGTCATATAGTAATAAAGTATAAAAAGGGAGAAATAAAACTACAGTACATATTTTCTATCCATGATGTATTTTTTACATCTTTATGTGATTAGTGAAATACGCTTTTGAAGTAGCTTGTTTAAATGTACTTTTTGGATGTGTCTTTAATGTCACAGTATTAAAGGATGAGAATACTTGCTTTTCCTACATAGATGATGAAATCTTTGAATCCCCACCTCTACCCCAATAGCAGCTTGTATTTTTGCTTCCATAGGAGAAACCTTTCAATGCATTACTTTTAATAGACATCCTGACAACAATGATTTGGGACTGAAATAGGCAGGCCTATCTATCTTTGGCAGCTTTTTAACACTTTATTTTTACTTAAGAGGTGGCATGTTTCTACATTTGCAAAGAAAAAGGTTTATAGACTATTGGTCTTTTTTACTTTATCTCCACTCTCCATTTTTAGAAATAATAGACACGTGAGATAGGTGCAAAAAGAGTGGTCCTTTTTTTTCCAGAGATAAGAATAAAGAAGGTAAGAACAGTCCTGTTGTTGGGGTGGCACGTGCCTGTAATCCCAGCATTCGGGAGGCTGAGGCGGATGGGTTGCTGTGAGTTTGAGGCCAGCCTAGGCTAGCTACACTGTGCGTTCAAGGCCAGCTTTAACTGCATAATGAAACCCTATCTCAAAAAGATAAAAACCACTGGTCCTATTGCTGACAAGTTTATGAATAACAAGGAAAGAAGCAGTGGAATTTGTCCTTGAAGGCTTTTCCTAGATGGGAATGACTACTTCAGGCAGTGAGCAAAAGGGGACTGACTGGTCTGGAGTGGTCAAGAGTATGGGTCACACAGTAGCAGTAACTTCAGGATCCCTCTGTCCTGTTGTAAGTTTTCTTACTAATGATGAATGTCTAGTGGAGGTCAGAATGGAATATCTTCTGGGCATCACTGGGCCCCAGACTGCTAATAGGGTTGGGGTAGTTGCTGAAGGAGAATACATCATGGGGAATCATTTGTAAGCTCTTAAAACTTCCAGCCAGAAATGACGCAGTACACTTGTGCTTACATCCTCCTAGCAAGGCAAGGCTTTTAACCAGGGCTAATTTCAAGGGGGGTAGAAAAGTGCAACCTTGTAGATGAACAGAAGGGTGTGCGCAATTCTGATTATTGTCATGGGAGTTAATATAGTTAAGAAAGGTTGATGAGCAGCATTCTGGAAAAATTTGGTTCAGAAACAGTATGTGATCATGTGGCATTATTATAGGTGATTTGTTAGCAACAGAGAGCAGCTTATAAGCAAAAAGTAAGTTCGGATGTATATAGGATACAGGATTATTACTGGCAAGGTGTACCTGGGGAATTTAGGGGTGGGCAAAGCCATAGCCAGGGAGTCATTGGTGTAATCAGAGACAATGTTTTCAAGTTTTAGAATGTGGGGGAAAAAGGATGTAATTTTTACAAGAAAAATGAGCCATGAACAACAAACTTTAAAGTTTTTAGTCTTTACCATCCTTAAAGTTTTTAGAGATATTATTTTTCAAGTTACAGACATGATTAATATGATTAATTGTTCAATTATTTTGTTTTGTTTCTGATGTATAATATCAGAAGGAAACACTTATATTAAGGAAATAACTTTCCTTTCCCATATTAAAATGTCTCGCCTGTTTAAAAATCTGATAAAAGTCAGTGACCAAATATTACAGGAAACAGTAAAGGGTTGGCTAGCAATCACAGCAAAAGTCAGTAAGTGAGAACAATACCTGCAAGTTAAGTAAATGATGCTTGTTTCCTGATAGTTATAAAAACACAAGGTCACAGAGATTTTAGTGGCCAAGAGTTTTGCAGTGGTTTTCCCCAGAATATGAAACAATATATATGTAAAGCATCGATTAAAATTTCCTTTTACTGTGGTAAAATATGCATCACAAAATGTACAGTCCGGTTATTTTGAAGGGTACAGTTCGGTGGCATTAAGTACTTCCCCACTGGCACGCACCTGCCACCCCTCTCCACCTCTCACACTTGCATGTTCTTATGCTGAAACTCTCCCCATTGAACAGCTCCTTCTCATCTTCCCTTGCCCCCCGCCCCTGGCAACCACCACTCTTATTTCTGTCTCTGAATTTGGCCTCATGTAGTTAGAATTATACGATATTTGTCCTTTTCTGTCTGGCTTATATTGCACCATCTTTCTAACATGTCAGAACCACAGTTCCTTTAAAGACTGAGTAATAACCTATTGTATGATATTCTCTATCTTGTTTAGCTGTTTATCTGTTGATGGGCATTTGAGTTGTTTTGGCTATTGTGACTAGTGCTGTTGTGACTATTGGTTTATAAGTACCTGTTTAAGTCCCTGTTTTCAATGTTTTGAGTACCCATGAATGCAATTGCTAGATCCAGTGGTACTTCTGTAATTAATGTCTTAAGGAACCACTGCGATGCTTTCCGCATAGCAGCACCCCGTTTTAGTCCCACCAGCAATGCACAAGGCTTCCAGTTTCTCCCTATCTTTCCTAATCCTTACTTTCTGAGTTTTTAGAAGTAACTTGTAGTGATTTATATAACCACTTTTTATTTCACTACATAAATTGCACTATTTTAAAGTTATTTCATAATAAACTTCAAAGTCTACCATAGTTTTCTGTGCTCTTTGCCTTGAGAACCTTTGTTCTTGAAGAAATTTGTGGTGTGTGTGTGTGTGTTCCCTTCCCCTATCCTAGAACTGAGACTATATAACAAATGATATAGGACTTTCCCCCAACCTAAAAACTTACCGTGTGATTTTTTTCCCTCACTAAAGAATGTTTAATTCTTTGTCATTGTATATGATTTTCTTGGTTCTCTCTGATTTCTTATTTATAAACTGAAGCACACCAACATGAATGAGCTATAGAATAATTTTTTATCAGAGGCTAGAAGGAAATTTAAGGAGCCGTAGAATTTTTCATATTTTGTTTGACATTTAAGTCAGGTTTGCAATATTAATCTGTAGAAGTATTGGTACTAAGCCCCCACATCTCTGCTAATGTCATGATTATTTGGTTGTTGTTTTCATTAACAGAAGTGGTATGTAGGCTTTTCTGCTTGTGGCTTTATGGGTTCTGCTGTAAATCTATCCCTACGCTGTGCAGAGCTGTTATTTGGGAAGATGGTTGAAAGTGCCACAGTGCCATTTGAAATGTTTTAGTGACTCTTTTCAAGTGAATTCTAGTGAAGGGATGTCAGATCCCTTAAACTGACAAGAAGATGTGACTGATACACTGATGCATCCAAAAGCACGTGGTCAGAAGAAAGTGTCACACACTTGAATAATGGAAGTGCTTTGGCGTATGCGAGGCTAGTAGTGGAAATCATGCAGTGACGCTAGAGGGACAGCGCATGATGAAACTTTGTGCTATTTTAATCCTACCCAAGTGGAGAGGTACAAAAGGACAAGGACAGCGGTGTACTGTAGTTCGTATTTTAGAAGACCCTGGTGGAAGTGTAGAGGGTGAAGTCTGAGCAGTAGAGGAAAAGTCAGATGACTCTTACAGCCTAAGAAAGAAAAAGTGAGAGCATGAACGGAGGCAGGCGCAGTGTTGAGAAAGATGACCGGAGAGGTAAGAAGCATACGTGAGCAGGAGAGTGAGTCGCCTTTTATGAGAATAAGGAAAAGAAAGGAGGCAGCCATGGCCGTATTTGGGGATTGCATAAGCAGATACACCACTTACAGAGTGGGGCTGTCGGGAGAAGGAACAGGTTTAGGGGATGGAGGGATGCCATGAATAGTTCAGGGTTTGTTGATTTCATTATTTAGGTAAATAGATTTTATCAAGCAGCTAGGAACATAAATGTAGAGGTCAGGAAAGATGTTTATTTGCTAAACATGACATCTGGGAACTGAAAGCCACACATATGGACAAGGCCATTGAGGAAAACTGGAGATGATAGGGAAAAGACAGACGAGGCGTGCAAGCTGAGCTTTGCTAAGGTTGCTAAGGAAGAGAAGCGCGTCAGAGGGAGAAGCAGCAGGTGCAGAAAGCCGTGAAAGGGCGCCAGAGAGGAAGCCAGCCGGGAGGGGCGGGGGCGGAGAGTGCAGGGACGCGCGGCCACACACAAGCAGGGTGAGGGCTGAAAGGCGCCCGTGCGGTGGGGGTGTCTAGAGAACGCAGGGCTGCAAGAGTATTAGAAGTAGAAGCAAGGTTGAGGTAGGACTGCGGAATTGAGAAAGGCGGTGTCGTGACTTGTAAATGCTTCAGGAAAAAGAAAGCATTAGGTGGTTCTGGCTAAAGGACATCTAGGCATTCATTCATTGTACAGTTCTGCACAGTTATTTCCAAAGTTGAAAAAATAAAGGATCATAGTACAATTAAAAGGAAATAAAAAGGGAAAAGTCAGGTTTGTCAGGATCATTATTCTGAGTACCAGCAGTTACTCAGAATAAGTCAGGTTTTGTGTTTTTTTTTTTTCTTAAGTGGATATTCTTGGATGTTTATATTACAGAAGGCAAAGAATTGATGAAGTGCAGGAAAGAAAAACGTGAAGAGCAGCATAGAACAATAACTGATGGGGTAAGACCCTTGAGGCAGTGTGGGCAGGAAGTAAAGAACACAGAGAGGCTTCGACTTGAGGCCTTGGCAGGCTTGCGTTAGGCATTTGTATCAGTCGCTTTAGTTGAAGTGGTAACTAAGAGGACTTTTTTCACTGTGAGGTGAGGTTGTTTACTGCGATAAACATGTGAGTTAGGATATTTACAAGTTACGAATAACAAATCACAAAGGAACTATCGATGTTTGCCATTTCCTTGTACAGTCTGCAGTGGTTGGCCTAATGTCACTTGACCCTAAAAACCGGGATTAGATCATGGTGCAAATCCTTTAAATAAAAATAAAAGTAAAAAAAAAGTGTCAATTCTCTTATTTCTTCTTATTAAAAAAGTTGTATCTTCTACTTGCTTTTAAATATACTAACTTTATGTTAAATATTTTAGAAGAGTTTACCTATGTGCCTAAGTTTGATAATTTTCTCTAAAGTGTCTTTTGCGAACTACAGATTTTCATTTAAAGTAAATAAATTAAGACAAGATGCTTTATCAGCTGATTTTGTTTCTTTTGTTCTTTTTTTATTTTTTTTTTTGGCGGTACTGGGGATTGAACTCAGGACCCTGCGCCTGCTAGGCAGGCGCTTATTCCACTGAACTATATATCCCCAGCCCCAGCTGATTTTGTTTCTGTGCATTTAAATATTTTTCCATGAGTTTCATAAACTGGTGAAAGACAGTTATTAATCTCTCTAATTTCTTCTCTGTCACTGTGACCCAGCACCAGGGGATGGCTATCTGTATTTTTGTAACTAAAAACTTACAATTCTGAAATTTAATTCATAGCAAAATAACAATATTTGCTTCTCCTTTAAATTATAATGCCAATGAAAAAGGAAGTACTAATTCCTGCCTTTTTATTTTATAAAATCTCAAATTACAAGTATCAGGTAGATTACTACACATTAAGTTATTTCTTAGCTCTTTTTGTTATATGGTAAATTTAGCCAAAGATAAGGAATTTTAATCAGTTAAAAGTTTCATGATTTTTCTGAAGCATCAAATTTTACTGAAGTGTATTACTTTGTAAACTGAGTCAGTGATTAAACTACTGGTTTTAAATGCTTAGGATTTGTAACTATATAATTAAAATTTGTAACTAGCATTATATCCTGAAGTTGTACATAAGAGTAAAGATTGCATTGTCTAGACGGCAGTTGGGTCTTGTTACTTTATAAGTCTATTTTAAAATTAGGGTCAAATTTGAAAATAAAATATATATTTTGATTTCTTGCATATTTTGCTATAGTTTTTTGTCATGTAATTTTAAAATTCATTAAAACTTAGGGCCATGACATTGAGGTTTCGTCTCTGTCAAGTATTAAAATTGGGCTTAGATTTGGAAAGAACCTGGGCCAAAATTCCCTGTGAAGACACATGGATGTCTGTGTCAGCAGCAGAGAAAAATAACACATCTATTTTAAACCACTTGGTTGAATGTCTGCCATAGTGCTATTAAAATTTCAAATGTGTTCATAAAACCTCTGCTGCCTCCTGCTGTCCATTCTGTTGATATTTTAATAAAAGTAAAGAATGGGTTTTTTTTTTCCAGAATTAAATTTTTTTCTTTTTCTCTTAAAAATTTTATTATATGTTGGCAAATTATAGTTGTATATATTTATTAGGTACAAAGGGCTATTATGATTTTTTTAAATAAAGTGTGGAATATTTAAACTAATAGAATTAATTTCTTATCTTTTTGTAAATTCCTTCCAAAACTTAATTTACACAGCCTGATAGTAATCAAATATTTATTTTTTCATAAAGTAATATAATTTTTATGAACTATAGAGAGTTAAGTTTGAGAACCGTGTTTTTATTTTTTTATTTTTTTATTTTTTTGGCGGTACTGGGGATCGAACTCAGGACCCTGCGCTTGCTAGGCAGGCGCTTATTCCACTGAGCTTTATCCCCAGCCCTAGAACCGTGTTTTTAATGTATCTAAAATTTCAATTTAGGGATTAAAACATCTAAGCTAAAACTGTCTGTGACTGTTTAAAAACTGTCAGTCCTTTAAAAACATCCTTTACTTACGTTCTTCACTTCATAGATGTGCAGTACAGTAGGACATTGAAATCAAGAGAACGAAAGGAAATTGAGATAAAGTGAACCTGATGAAAAGGTCAACTGAAAATATAGGCGAATACAGAAAAACTTACTCAAAGAGTACAGAAATATAGGAGATTAATTAACAGTCATGCTAACTGTACTTTTCAGTGTCTTCCATGGACATAACCTTGTTAGAGAATATGTTCCTTATGTTCACTAATGGTCTGTTTTCATCAGAAAGAGATGCAGTGTAATGGCTTTGTATATTAATGGCATTTGCCAAGGAGCTTGCAGAAACGCTAACTGTGCTGCTGGCCTTGGATTCCCTTGAATGCTGCTGCTGCTGCTTACTTTCAGTGTAGCTCTGGGTGGGCCGCTTAGTTCCTCTGAGCTCCGGTTTCAAGTGTGAAAATAGAAATTCTTTCACAGAATAGTTGTAACTGAGGTTTAAAAAAATAACTATTGTCAACTACAACAGCTGATTTCAAACTTTTTGGTCTCAGTGTATCTTTACATGCTTACAGGAAAATGCATGAGTTCAGAGCTTTTATTTCTATGGATTATAACTGGCAGTATTTGCTATATTAGTTATTAGCGGAGGAAGGACAACACCCTGAAACAAGTCAGAAAGAGGATAAAGGTGGGTGGAACCAAACATCTGTCTGCACCAGCCCAGCTCCCCCGCTCCCAGGTGCATGCCAAATGGTCTGAGAGGACAGCGCACGTCAGAGGCTGCACTCCCGACGGCCTCCTCATCCTGGCCCCTTGCCATCGCCTCCCCTCCGAGCATGGGGGTCCGGGGTGCTGCTGTCCTTCAACATCCTCAGCAGTGCTCATTGTAGGCAAGCAGGGGGAGGATGAATACACAAACCAGGCCTGTGAACTCCGTGGACGGTGCCCCTAACTCTTGCGGACCCCTGTCCCCATCTGCCAGTGAATGCACGCGCTGCCTCCTGGTGCACAGACACACCGCCCCTCCGCTGACCTCGCTTCGGAGCAAGCCTGCTTATTCCATGGACCTCAGTGACCACAAAGGTGCTCATTGACTCCCACAGACCCTGCCTGCAAGCAACATGCCCAGTGACTCAGCCATCACACCCTGACGGGGAGGAGTCAAAGCCAAGCCCAGACACAGCCAGGCTCTGCTTGCTGACTGGAGAGAGGGCTCTTGAGAACTTAGATTTCTGGCTCAAAAGAAAAGGGGAAATTGCTACTGGTATCAGTTTGCAACTAAAGGGAGAAGGAAATTGTGTGAACCCTCAGGCTTTTTGGCATAGTAGTCACGTGGTAACAGCATGGATTCCTTTGTTAGAGTATTTAATCTGGGTTCCCAGGAGAACGTTTTATTGCTTTGATTTTGGTGTTTATTTTCTCTGTCTCATCTGGTCCCCCTATATTTTGCTTTAGCTCAAGCTTCCATACCCATATTATTACTATTTTTTTCTTTTACTTCTTTCACTTTTTAAATTCTTTTTAAGTTGTTTGTTTGCTGTATTCTGAGGTTTTAGTCATTCATAGCTCTTAAGAATAACAGCAGGGGGCTGGGGATATAGCTCAGCAACACAAGCCCCTGCTTGGCAAGCACAAGGTCCTGAGTTCAATTTCCAGTACTAAAAAAAAAAAAATAACAGCACACATAGACTAAAAAAATCAGTTCACAGAAATAATAGTAAACTTTCCAAGTTTGAGGAAAGACTTCAATATGTAGATAAGTGAGGATTACAGAACACCAACCATGATAAAAATAGAAGCTCCCCGCTACATATTTTAATCAGAATTTCAGATGTCCAACAAAAAACATTAGAAGATATCAGAGACAAGAATTTACACGCAAAGATAAACCCATTAGGGTCATAGCAGACTTCACAGCACAAACTTTAAAGGCCAGAACCTAGATGAAGTATTTTAAACCCTAAAAGCAGACAGCTTCCAGTTCAGATAAATATATCCTGCAAAACTTTCTTGCAAAGTAGATGGAGAACTAAGGTGATTTCATGAACAAAGAATAACTTAAGAGATACATGAACACCAAAGCAGCACCAGAAAATACCTAATATCCTAGACAGAGACAACAAAGCCAGAAATGAAGATGGCATGAATACATCAAGCAAGGAAAGTGGATCATCTAAACAAAAAAAAAGGGAGTCATCAACAAAAAAAGAATGAAATGTCACAAATAAATTAACACCTTTCAGTACTAACTCCCAGTGGTTTCTGTTCCTGTTAAAATGCACAAATTGGCAAACTGGATCAATAGACAGAACACAATGGTCTTCCATTCCAGAAACTAATAAAAAATTCATAGACCAAAAATTTAAAAAGTATGGTAAACAATATTTTATACACCAGGACCCCCCCCCCCCCAGCCATCAGGGGTAGCAGTTTTCGCTCTCGAAGTAAACTTAAAGCTGAAACATGACAAGAGACAAAGGTATAACATACTATTTCAGGGAACAGTCCAACAGGTGGAGATAATGTTTGTTAATATATATGCACCCAACACTGGAGCACCTATCTTCATAGAACAAATAGTGCAGAACATGAAAGATCACTTAAATACCAATAGTCATAATGGGCAATCTCAATACCCTATTTTCACAAAGAGAATGGTCAACCAAACAAAAAATGAACAAAGAACTATCAGAGTTGAACTACACTGTTGAACTAATGAATACCTACAGAGTGCTCTGCCCTATTACAGCAATATACATTCTTCTCAAAAGCACATAGCTCTTTCTGGAAAATAGACCACAGACCAGTCCACAAAGCCTGCTTATATAAATATCAAACATTGACAATCACCCTGTGCTTACTATCAGGCCATTGTGCACTGAAATTAGAAATCAATCACAGAAAAAAACAGAAAACTTACAAACACCTGGAAACTTAGTAACACTCCTGAATACTCAGTGGGTCACAGAATAAATCAAGGAAGAAGTTAAACAATTTCTAGAGTCAAATAAAAAGGCCCGTATAACACACCCGAAATTCTGTGAAACAGTGAAAGCAGTCCTAGGAAGGAAGCTCACTGAAGGCAGTTCTCACATTGCAAAAACAGAACAAGCTCAATACCCTCATGATGAGCCTCAAGATAATTGAGAACAATCCAAACCAAATTTAAGGAGGGAAGTCATTAAGTCCAGGTCAGTAAATAATGAAATTGAGACTAAAGAAAATTACAAAGGATCAGTGAAGAGCAACAAGAATAAACAAAATATAAACCATTAGCCAAACTTACCATGAGAAAAGACTCACATTAATGCAGTGAACAACGTCAAAACTCAACATAATAGCTACTCTGACAAGTTACATGCCAAAAAGTTGAAAAATTTTAAGAGATAGAACTAATTACCAGAACTAAATCAAGACAAAAATTCTGAACAATCCAATAACAAGTAGTGAAACTGAGGCAGTAAAAACAAAACAAAACAAAAACACCTACCAACTGAGGAAAGCCTAGGACCTGATGGATTCACTGCTGAGTTCTACAAGACCTTTTAAGACAGTTTAACACCAGTCCTCAAACTTTTTAACGAAAGTACGAGGGATGAGGTGCTTCCAATGTCATTTGTAGAAGCCAGCATCACTCTGATCCCAAAACCAAAGACCCAGCCAAAAAAGAAGACTACAGATCAATCTACTTAATGACCATAGGTGCAAAAATGCTTGATAAGGTACTGGCAAACAGAATGCAGCAAATCATCTAAAAGATCGTATATCATGACCAAGTAGGTTTTATCTTGGGATTGTTTAACATATGTAAATCATTGAATGTATTATACCACATAAACAAATAAGGATGAAAACCACATGGTTATACCAATAGATGTGTAAAAAACACTTGAGATTTCAACACCTATTCATGATAAAATCCCAATACATACGAAAATACCTTACCTGAGCCTCATAAAAGCCACTTACAACAAGTCTACTGCCAACATCATATTCAAAGAGGAGAAACACAGCTTTCCCTACAAAATCAGGAACAAGACAAGAATGCTCACTGTCATTTCTGTTCAACACAGTACTCAAAACAGTAAACAGGAAAGAGGAAAAAATATATATATATAATATGTAAATGTATATGATAGATTATCACTATTTGCAGATGACATGATTCTCCACTTACAAGACCAAAGACCCCCCAAGCCACTAAGTCCTAGAACTAGTAAACAAATTCAGCAATGCATCAGGTTATAAAATCAACACAAAAATAAGAATGTTCCTGTACACCAATAATTGCTGAGAAAGAAGTTAAGAAAAACTGCCATTTACAGTAGCATCAAAAAATTAACTGCCTAAGAGTTAACCTATTGAAGGAAGTGAAAGACCTCTACAAAGAAAACTGGTACTTTGAAAAAGGAGATTGAAGGGGATATCAAAAAGTGGAAAGATATCCGCTGTTCCTGAATAAGAACTAATATCAAAATAGGTATTCTTCCAAAACTGATACAGGTTTGTTGTAATTCCAATCAAAACACCTACAGCATTCCTCACAGAACTAGAGAAGACAACCCTAAAATTCACACGGAATCAGCAAAAACCCTAAATACTAAAAATAATCCCGGGCAACAAGGGCAGGGCAGGAGAGCTCACAATACCTGACTTCAAGTTATACTACAAGGCGACAGTGATTAAAAACAGCACGGTATTGGCACAAGATGAGACGTGGATCAATGGAATAGAACAGAGGATTTAGAAACAATCCCGGACATATTTTCTTTGATAAAGGGTTTACAAAATACGTTGGAGGAAAGAGCGTCCTTAGCAACTTACGCTGGGAAAACTGACTATCCATATACAGAAGATTGAAGCTGGACCCATATCGCTCAACATATTATAAACTAAAATCAAAATGGATCGAAGATTAAATATTAAAGCAGAAAACATTGAATCTACTGGAAGGTAAAAACAGGAAAAACTCTTGAAGTCCTTGGAGTAGGCAAGGACTTTTTGAATAGAACTCCATTTGGATAAGAAATAACAGAATCAGCAGATGAGATTATATCAAATTAAAAAGCACACAGCAAAGGAAACAACTCACAGAGTGAAGAGACAAGCCACAGAATGGGAGAAAAATCTTAGCCAGCTATTCCTCAGAGAATTGCTAAAGTATATAAAGAACTCAAAAGAAAATAGACACCACCCAAAATAAAGATATAATCAAGAAATAGGCAAGTGAAGTGAATAGACACTTCTCTTAAGAATTACAAATGGCTGATAAACATATGAAGAAAATGTTCACTGGCCCTGGTCATTAAATAAATGCAAATTGAAATAATACTTAGATTTCATCTTACACCAAAAAAAAAAAGAGATTATCCTCAGGAAGTTAATAAATGGTGGCATGGCTGTGGTGAAAAAGTAACTCTTCCACATTGTTTATGAGAATGTAAACCAGTAAAACCATTATGGAAACTCATAGAAACTTCTGAAAAAAACTTAAAGTAGAAATTCCATTTGACTCAGCTATGTCACTTCTAGTTTATCTCTCCCAAAGAGTTGAAGGTATCATATTACAGAGCTACAAGTATACCAGTGTTTGTTTATAGCAGCACAATTTATAAAAGCTGAATCCCAGAAGCAGCCTGCATGTCCATCAACAGACAAATGGATAAAGAAAATGTGTTCTCTACATAATAGAATATTAGTCAGTAGGAAAATGGATATACCTTGAAAACCTAATATTAAGTGAAATGTCAGGCACACAAGCTTAAATACCTAAAAGTCGCTCTCATTTAATTAATCCAAAGTACAAATAAAGAGCAAAATAAAAAACTGATAAGAAATGAGGTTTATCATTTGCAAATGAGAAGAGAACAGAATGAGGGCAGGTGAGGAAAAGAAAAGGGGACATAAGGAGATCTAAAATGCATCATATATATGTACCAGTGCGCTCAGTGAATGTAACCAATGTATTTTGTAAACATGAACTAATAATAATGAAAACGGGGAAAGGGAATCTAGAGATGGAGGGAGGAAGGTGGGTGGGGTGAAAAAGGGGAATAAAAAGAATCACGATTTGTTCAGTACATGTGTCCACTCCCTGAGATGAATGTAAATATCACATACTTCAGACATGTACCAATAAAATGCCAAAGAGCAATAACCTTTGAATTTTACAGGACTCGTTCTATGTTTGGTAATTATGTTACATAATCTTCAATAAGTTCTCTAACCTTGTAAGCCTCGGATTCCTATCTATAAAATGGAGATGGTGATGTCTTCATAAGGCTGCTGTAAATATTCAATAAAATATCAACTGTTTACAAGTTGAGTAAGCAGTTCATAAATGGTACCTAAATAATAGTGGTATATCGTCTATGCTGTCACGATGCATGCGTACTCATTTTAATTCAGTTGATGTTCCCCATAATGCTGTGAAGTAAGCAAAATGGATAACCCCGTTGCATAAATGATGCACAGATTGTGAGGGATTAAGGGCCTCACAGGAAGTACCGGTGCATAGGTGTATTGAAACTTAACCCAAGCCATCTAGCTTCACATGCAGGACTTTTCTATCATTGTACTCCTTAAAGAGTATAATGTCTGACTCTTTTTAGTTAGTTAGATTTCTCCTCAACTGTGGGGAAATGTTTACATAGTGTTGCATGATCCAGGAGGGATAGCACTGCCCTAACACTCTCAAGTGAGATAAACAGAACAATTGACCTTGCAGTGGTGTTATTTTCAGTTAAGCTTGAAGAATTCATTTTGGTGTGTTTTTAGAATTACATGTTTATGGAAAGCTTCGTGTAAATATAAGTGAAATTGTGGAGGATCGTTTCACTGATTTTGTTTTCCTCCTCTCTTTTCCCCTTACCCCCTACCCAGGCTTTGGAAAAGAATTTAAGGACTTGGATGCAGGCTATAAATCTCATGAGCTCCACCCAGAGCCATATCTACATATAAAAAATCCTCTGCTAAAAAGGTAAGCATAGATATTTTTAAGTTTTAAAACCATTTTTCCTAAATGCATATTATAGGAACTATTTATCAGGAGGCATAAATATGAAAAGCAGTTAGGTCTACAGTATTTTGATGTCTGTTTATTGGGAGTTATTTGTAGAATGTGGACCTCAGAGTACAGGGCCTGCAGAGTGCCTACAGGTACAGTGCCTGTTTGTTCTAACATGCATGGCGTTCTTACAGGGTAGATATGTGGTACAGTGTGGAAGGGAGTACATTCCAAGAACTCTGATAGACATCTGAAACCATGGCTAGTAGGACCAAGCTCTACATGTCTTAAGCTACTTTAATGCCTTTGACAGCTAATTGAGCACTTACACCCTGTGGCTATAACTTGCAGTTTGAGGTGTGTGTGATACCAAAAGTGGCACAGATTTCTAGAGGATTTGTTCCTACTATAGATCTTAGCCACCCTATCCCACTTTTTTTTCCCAACTTCTCTGGCATATCTGAGTTGCTAGTGTCACTATGTTAAGTAAGACAGGATTTCATGAAGACACTGTGATACCAGTATAACAGTGGTTCTGAGAACTGAGAGACTAATGGGTAGATATAGGAAACAGTGTAGAAACCCAGAGAGAGGAATGATTTTTATCCCAGGAAGGACCTCAGGAGATTTCATCATACTTAGATAGTGGCATGCAATATAAAACTCACAAATTGTTTATCTTAGGAATTTTCTACTTAATATCTGGCTTATGGTGCAAGCCTATTATCACAGCACTCTGGCAGGTGAAGGCAGGAAGATCACAAGTTCAAGCCCAGACTGACAATCTTAGCAACTTAGACCTTGTCTCAAAAACTAAGAAAGGGTATAGGGATGTAGCTCCATATGAAGGTTCGGGATTTATTTCCCAGTGCTACAAGCAAAAACTCCACTTAATATTTTCAGGCTCCAGCAGAACATGCACAACTAACACCATGTATAATGGGGACTACTGTATTTTATTTTTAAAAATTGAGCTTTAGATTAAGTAATGTACTTAAAGCAAGGGGGCTAAGATTTTGTTATAACCATACTTACCTCCCCAAACCACTCTGCTCTAATTCAAGTTCACGTAACTTACAGGAGGAAAAAGAGTTTAGTCATGAGAAATATAATTTGAACACTTATCTTCATCTTAGAAGTTAATATAATCTTAACAGAATTATTTAAAATTAGTATACTAGCTTTATAGAATTATATATAAGAATGTAGGTATCTCTGTCTTTGAACTTTGTGATGTTGATGAGAAAGTGCTTTAGAGTATTGAGTTGTTGTCTTCTTACATTTCTGTTAAGTTCTATATTATATTTTATTACAGATACAAGTTTTAAACTTATATTTCTAATGATTAGAAATGTGATTCTGGGGACTGAAGGTATAGCTCAGTGGCAGAGTACCTCTTAGCACGCACAAGGTCCTGGGTTCAACGCCAGTACTACACAAAACAGAAAACGTGGACAAACATGATTTTGTTAAGGATTACTATTCACCAAAAGGAAATACTTCTTTTGGTTCTAAATTTTAAGTTAAGTATTCGTGTATTCTGGGATACAGGTTTGGGTTTGGGAGAATTGAAAATGTTAATGATTACAAAATACTTTTTCTGTTGCTATCTTGGAAAAATAATATGAACCATATATTGCGAAAATCAAACTACAAATGTCTGTTTTCTTTCAATGTCACATATTTCCATGTGGTTTTAGCTTTTTTTTATTTTCATATTTTAGGCCAGATAGCCATGAAATGAGTGGAAAGTTACTTTCTTCATCCAGCCTACAAGTACTCAAGGGCCACACTACGAAAGACCATATCCACCAATCAGATGAAAAGAAATTTGAAAAACCAAATGGATGCAAATTTTCTGAATGGCTTAGTAAAGAAAATTCTGAGAAACCAAATTTGCCTTTTCATGGTGATGACAGTTCTGCACCTGCAAAGAGAGTGGACAGAAATGAAATACTCTCACCATCTTTACTGTGTTCCTCACATCTGAGAACTGTTGGGTTAAAGCCAGAAACTGCCCCCCTCTCCCAACAGCAAAATATGATGGAACAGTGTTACTCTATGAACTCTCTACCCGGGGAACGTATGACTCACACAACCAGCATCTCTGAAGGTTGTCAGAAGCCAAATTTTATTTGCCAGAATCTACCACCCCCCTTGCCACCAAAGAAATATGCTATAGCCAGTGTGCCACAGCCAGAGCAGAATGAATCTGTATCTGATGTCAAACTTATAGAAGTGTTTTTTAAAACTACTTCAGGTCTTCCAAAGCACAGTTTAAGGACAACTTCAGAACCAAGTTTAGAAGGAAGTACACACATGAGCGATGAGAGATGTAAAGAAATGATTCAAGTTAAACAGCCTGTTGACATTCCACAAAACTACCCAGCCAACTCTTCAACTTCAGCTAGTAAGTTTCCGGCAAACTCAGGTGCAGTTGATGCACTTTGCCAACCAGAACAAGGATCTGGTTCTGTGAGCCCAGACGAACCAGTTTCACTAACTACCTATTTCTCAGTTGATAACTGTATGACTGATACATACAGATTGAAATACCATCAGAGGCCCAAGCTCTATTTTCCAGAGAGCAGTGACTTTTGTAATGGTAACTCTATCTCAGAGTGAAAGACAGGTTGGACCTGTGTTACATAGCAGTCTTGGTTCAAACTGCCCTTCTGAACAAGGATATAAACCTAGCATACATTGTAATAGGTGATGAAATCAGCAAGCTTACCCTCCACGCTGTTAGACGATAGTGTATCTATTGATCAAAGCTAGTGATACATAAAATTAAAACCCATGGCTTTTCAAAAATATTAATCACTTTAACTTCGTGTGTGTGTGTGTGTGTGTGTGTTTTGAGCGCGTTTGTGTGTATGTTATTTTATGTATAATGTGTACACACATTATTTTACTTTACTTTTTGATGATCAATTTAGTGGATGGTTTAGAAATTCCCTTTCAATAGTTTCGCATGCCTTAAAAAATGGAAAATCACAGAGTATATAATACATTTGCCATATGTAACAGCTGAATAAAAACCATCCCCATTAAGTAGCTAGTAGACCTGTAAGTATTAAATCAACCAGAACTCGTGTATGTAGATTGTTAAACTATGCTGTTTGAAATGCCAGGTGATAATGTGGTTTGTCTAGTTAAAGCAGTATTTGCTTTTTGAAGAGCACTTTCCAATGGGTGAAGAGGGCCTCACCCGTGTGTTTCTGACTTCTGTGATAGTCGGCCACATATGATCCTTTCAAGTGTCTTAACAAGTGACCCATGAATTTAATAGCATTTAGGGGAAATGCCTTAATAACAATTTTTAAATTAAAATGTCAGGGTCAGGTAGAACTAACTTTGCTCTCAGAACTTTTATCTTCAGAATGTCTAATTAACATAAAGTAGGCCTTTGAGTTTTTTATGTATTCATAAATAACTACAGCCATGTAAGCTTAACTTCAGTATATTTATTTATCTTGTTACTTTTTTTTCTAATTTTATATGAAATATGAAAGGTTTTTATTTTGGTTGACTTTGGGCTGCTAATAATCAGTATTAGGAATTAACCTTGGGCCCTCTTACTCGGACTGTCACTGAGACCTGCCTAAGTTTCTTCTGCTCTAACCGTAATTGCTCACTAGGTTGTCAATTTATTTTATGTTGTAGGTTTCCAGCATGAATTTCTGCCTTTAGATAGAGGTTTGAATTTTAATGAAATGTTTATTTGGGCATCTTTCCCATGTTTTCTCAAATGATAATTGTACCCCAACTATTTCCATGGAGAAGGTTGTATTTAAAAAAGCTAAAGGAATTTTCATTGTTATGGTGAACTAATAAGTTACTTTATGGCCTTATTTCATTAGTTATCATTTTATTTTATAGTAGGCTGATAAACTAATTGCAATGTGGAAGTTTTATATTGCCTACTCCAGAGAATTAAGAATTTTAGAATTAAAGTTTTCTTTATATTCCTTTATAGGCTTCATAAATATAATTTCATGTATCATTAAACTAGTAAATTTATTATTTTGACCAGTTCAATAAATTGCATTAAAAGTTCTAAAGTGTAAGTGGATAAAAATGACTACTTTTAAGTAAATAGAAAATAATTTGTTATAAAAGTTTAACTTCACCCATTTATCAAATCTTGGCCAAATTTTATCCTACCTGTAAAAAGCTGTTAGTCTTCTCTAACTATGAGTTAGTGACTACCACTCCTCTCTTAAGGTAGATATACATGAATGTCAAACTAAATTTTATCTTTTAAGAAAGCTTAGTTTTAAGTTTTTAGAGTGGAGTTCTTGTAAATGTAGTTTATAAAATTGTATTTGAAATATCAATGTTTCTCAATGCTTTTGTGATGTAAAATACTAGAAAAAACTGGCTTCATGTATTTTTAATAGTTCCCAGAACTTCTCTGTAATTAGTTTCTATTTTGTCAAAGTGTTTAAGTGGAACTATATAATTTGAAAGTATAATTGTGTACTTCATCATTAACAGGAGTGTCATTATCTTTTCAAATTTCTTAATGTATTGTCTAGTCAAAGCCTCCTGAATCATGTACTTTAGTACCAAATAAGAGATGACCATTTTTCTGTTGACTCAACACTCCTACTACAGATTCAATGTTTACTAATCATTCACATATAAAATTTTTATTTCTAGGGTGCCTATTTTTATAGATGTTTTCGTCTGATGTGAGCTTCTCATAACTTTTTAAATAATGCAACCAACAATTGTTATAAAGTTTAAGATACTTAGAGTATTGTATTTTCATGGGAAATATTCCTTTTGGTTCTAAATTTTAATATTGTTGAATGTTTCTTTTCATTCATGAACTATACTTCCCTCTCCTATATGGATATTTTACTGGAAATGTGAGTCAATCTAAAGTTCAAGGGTATTCCTAAGCTGAAACTCCAGTGAAGTCTAAAGCACACAGCTCCTAGAAAAACTGGCAAACTTTCTATAAAAAATGAGACAGTAAATGACGTAGGCTTTGTAGACCATGTCTTTTCAACAGTAGAGCTCCGCCCTTGTATTTGAAAGCACCCACCTACAGTAGGTAAAAATAAGGATGGCTAATTTCCAATAAAACTTTATGGCTACTGGAGTCTGAATTGCATATGATTTTCATGTTTCATGAAAGCTTTTTGCTATTTTCCAGTCATTTTAAAATGTGAATCTTCCTCTTAGGTGAAAGGCTTTCCCACTGAAACAGGCCGCAGGCCAGCTTTGGCCCAGTGGCTCTGGTTTGGCCTTGTCCTAGGCATCACCTATATTAAGTACACTCACTCACTGTAAATATTATGCTGATTTCTCTGCAAATGTATTGCTGTGTGTTTAGAGACTGTGTTAGGAGCTCTTTACATCTTAAACCTTTCACATTAAAGACCCCTCAAGTCAATTCATTTCAAATTGATACTGAAGAGTCATTTTACTTATATGAAATCAAGTATGTGGAATTGATACAAGATTTTATCTGATTAAAATCATATTGGTTACTCTTGATATCCGTGTTTGTTGCAGCGAGTTTGCCAACTTCCTTGGTGTCATATTTACACATCTAAAATGTAGGCACTGTAAATTCACTAAAAACGGCACAGTTCAATAGGCACGTAGCTTAACATGGTGGTTTTAACACTCACACTCCCACGATTTTGTGCACTATTTGGTCATATGTAGAACGAAGGACTGGCTTATGTGATTATTAAAGCTCACGGGTCCCATGAGCTCCCACTACAAGCCGGACACCCAGCAAAGTTGGCTGTGTAGCTGTAGTTCAACTCTGAAGGCCGGAAACCAAGAGAGATGAGGTCCAAGCTCAGACAAAGAAAATTTGCCCTTCTTCTGTGTTTGTATTTCTCGAGGCCCTCAAAGGACAGGAGGATTCAAATTCTAATCTCTAGAAATACCATAATTGACACCCAGGGATGTTTTTACCAGCTGTCTTGGTCTCTTGGCCCAGTCAAACACACACAAAAAATTAGCACACTAAGATCTCTCCATCCTTGCTGTACTACAGATTTTCATAGTATCTGCTGGTTGTGGCCGTAGCCGGGTTTTACACTCAGAAAGGTATAATAGATAATGACTGGATTATCTTTATGACCTAACTATAAGATATGTGAAAACAATCATATTCACCATCAATTAATTTTACACAACAAAACCAAATTCGGCTATGTAAGTAAACATTTATTAGGCAATGTAGTTAGTAAGTAGCACAAAAAACAGGCTATATATTTGGTAAACTCAGTGAAATCCCAGATGGTTCAACCACCCCTTCAAGAAAGGTTCTCTTTAGGCAGATGAAATACCCGAAGGTATAATTAACTTTATGATCATTAGGACAATTAAAATCCTCCAAAATCAAACCCAGTTGATTCCAGTTCTAAGAGCCATTCTCAATCATGAGGGTATAAAGTTTACCAGATCTGTTGTCTTTTTATAGGGAAAAGAATAATCTCGAAATATTTCAGGCAGTTCACATATGTCAAATAGCACTGATCTTTAATGAGGAGTCAATTTCTAATATCCATTATGTAAAGCCTTTTATGCTAAAAGGACTAGCTTCCCAAGTGATTCTATGTAGTAGCTGCTTTGAGTGTGGCTTTTCTATTAATATGCCGGCTGATTACCTTGGAATGTAAATTATTTTCCTAATACTTTTTTAAAGTTAATACCTGTTTTCAGGACATGATTACATTCATTACAAGATGGCATACAAATTCTTATTAAATAACAAGATTTTTAAAAAATAAATGAGAAAGTAGGCTCCATGAAACACTTTGGTTCCCTGCTGTGTCTAAAATAATGCTTGGGCAATCGGGCTCCCAGTGAAATGAGTAAGTATCACAAGTGACATCGTTCTAATATGTAACACAGTCACAGGCGCTTTGGCTACAAGTGTAGCGGTCACTACAGTAGTGATAAATAGGTTTGAAAAGAGTCTTCTGTTAGGGCACTCGAGTTTAAAAGGAATTAGAGGGTAACACACATTCTGATTTCTGTTTTGTCTAGGTCTGTATATCAAGCTGTGAACCACAACCTATCTTTTCCGAGGTCTCAATCTAAATATTAAACCTTTAGAGCCAATACATTATGGGCTTATATTTTCTGGATAGCTGTTACAGTCCTTATGCAATCTAAAAATATTTCATGCCATCTCTCAAAATCCCTTCTTTCAAAGTTACTTTTGAATGTGTAGGTACCTCACCTCATTATACACCATATTATTGGTATCAAATTAAAAACTGACCAACCTTTAAAACGTTAGACATTAACATATTTCCTCATGTACTAAACATCTAAGTACAAATATTTTTATATCCAGTCTTTGTAAAGCCATTATTAGATGTTTGAAAAGTTTTTATAGAGGAACCGGTGGACATATGTGTAAGTGTGATCACTACTGACAGCTGGTTTTCCACTATGTTAATGTGTCAGATGTGAGGAAGAAGCTGGAAATTCTGCTGCAACACAATCATATCTTCTTTATTCAAGAAATTTGTTCTTATCAGAATTCACTCCAGAAGCCAGTTTCCTGGGCTATCAGCAAACCAGTCTGTAAGAAAGGAGTATTCGTCAGTAACATTTCCTTTCCTTTTATTTGCTTTTAACACTTACAAACTTGCGAAGCTCTTGACTGACTTTCCTAGTCCTAACTGACTTAGGAGCAAAAGAAAGTCTAGACCATTTTTTTTTAAGTCTTCCGTTTTCTAACTTGAAGGGTATTAAAAGAAAAATCAGTGACCCTATCAAAACTGGGTAGAGGGCTGTTGAAACTCCCTATAACCAAGGTCTTGTAAGATAATTTTATAGAAATACTCATCCCTTTCACCATTCTCCCATTCAGCTCTGTTTCCTGATTTGCCACACTATCCAAAAATCAAAAATTAAGTGTTAAGATATTCTAAGCTTTGACAAAATGTAGGGTAGTTTTGTGGGGAAGAGGCAAGAACTGCCTATCAAAAAATTCAAATTAAAAGTTTGAGAGGAATTAACTTCCCGTGAGTGATTTGAACTCCAAAAGTCCAAAAGAGAGCTGTTTAGTATCTGAACAGGCCGCGCTGGATTTCTCTCAGCGTCTTTCCGGAAGTCCTCAGGCTTCTCTTCTGGTCTCTCGAACTTGGCCCTTAGCATCTCAATCCTGTTTCTCCTCCTGTTCTTCCCCCTTCTCTCGGCTCTTCACACCTTGTCAGAGTGACTGGCAGTAACGCAGGGGCGCGCTGTGGAATTTCATCAGGTGGGGGTCGGGGTTTCCAGGAGGAGTGGGGTAAACACACTTGAGTTTTACTGAGACGGAAACACTGAACGGTGAACACACGTAAGTCCAGATTCTGACTTCAAGTTTGCCGTATTGCTCATGGCCAGTTAGAAAGTAACCGTGTCGTTCGTTGAATATTGACAACACCGCTACACACGGCCTCTAGATGACTAATCACTGTGTCTTTTAACCCCGACGACACCCTTCCTGTGTGGTCACTATGGATCCCAACAGTAGATGAGGAAAAGAAGCTGCCAGGACTTAAGGTCTCCAGCTCCTTCCTGGAGGTGCAGGAACTCGAACCCAACTGGTTTTATTAGAAATCACAGGAGGGAAATGGTGCCTAACGTCTCCGCCCGGCTCCGGAAGGCCCCTGGCGATGACAAGGTCACCCAGGCAGAACCTGTGAAACTCCCGATTGACGTTCCCATTCCTAAACGACTTTATCAAGGAGCAAAAGGAAGTCTAGACCATTTTTTAAAGTCTCCCCGCGCTCGCCGGCCCGCCCTCTGCAGCTGCGTGGTCCAGGATACGTCGCCTGCCCGGACCCTGTGCTCGGCGCCTCCCGGGGAGGAGCCCGACTACCCGTTTCCGTGCCTGGCACCCCTTCAACCCGCAGTCACTCACCAGGGCAAAAGGTACACGAAGAAAAACAACACCACGTCGAGCAGGATGAAGAGCCAGAGGTCCAGCCAGTAGGACTGTTTGGGAAGCCCGTTGGTCCCGGACTGCGGCTGCACATGGTTCTGCTCCGGCCTCGGGGCCGCGGCCGGGCCGCGCCGCTCCCGGGGACCCTGGGCATCCTCCGCCTCCATCGCGCTGAGTCCGCGTCACCCGCGAGCCCCTCTGGCGCGCGCTCCCGAACGGCGGCCCCGAAAACCCGGCGACCGCAAACTGGAAGGCAGTGCAAGCCCCAAGAAACTCGCCAGACGCACCACGCCCAGCGCGCAGGCACCGCCCGCAGGCCGGGCCAGGGCCCCGCCCACAGTGGGCCCGCGGCCCGGCCCACTTCCGCCCCGGGGCGGAAGAGCAGCTTCTGTGGGTTTGAGGAAGAGGTGGTGTCTTCCCTAGACTTCCTCCATAGCTAGGACTGGCTGAGAATAAACTGTTCTGGGGAAGAAAAACGACTGGAGCGGAGACTCGGATAAGGTGGAGCTCATCACAACACGTCTCCTAGACCCACACCAATAAGTGATTGTGAGAAAAATGGGAAATGAGCTTGGCGTTTCTATGCTTGTGGACTGTTAAGTGATAGGATACAAACGACGAGATACGTAAAAGAATCTGCCTCTCAGAAAGATCCAGAAGTCTCATAATCTGGCAGCAGTTTGGCTTAAATGATATGTTCTGCTTGCCCTTCGATTTTTAAAAATCTTAATTAGAATACGATTTTCTGTTTCAGCACTGTCTTTGCCATGTATTATATCCTCATCACTAGCCTTGCAGTGTGGTGCCTCAAAATATTTGAGTTTGCAGTCCCTAATATCAGCCATAAAACACAGATTCAAAGGAGAAAGTTTTGGGGGGAACCTGCTTGTGAAATGGGGGGCGGGGGAATGGAGAAAGGAATCGAATGTAAATTTTAGGGGACAGAGGCAAGAGGCTGGTAAATTCAGAGGCCGGCCTGGGCAACTTACCAAGATCCTATCCCAAAATGAAAAATAAAATGGATTGGGGATGTAAGTCAGCGGTAGAGCAGCCATAGCTGTGATCCTCAGTACCACAAAAATAAGCAAACAAATAAAACATCACTATGGTCATCCTAGGCATTAAGCTAATTTTAGAGAGTAACCTTTTCAACTGTAGAGAAATTTGTTCCCGTAATTTTCATCCAAAAACAAATTTTTGTCTTTAAGTCATTGTTTTCTCATCTTTATCTTTTCAAACTAGATACCTGACCTAACCACAACTCTATTAATCTGTAGTTATTTCTTCATATTTTCATCTTTTTTTTTTTTTTTTGGTCTTTCTGAGACAGGGTCTTGCTATGCAGTTCAGGCTGGCCTTGAGCTCACTTTGTAGCCCAGGCTGGCCTGGAACTCGGAGCGATCCTCCTGCCTCAGCCCCCAGGGGCTGGGATTACAGGATTACAAGGGTGTACCACCACGCCCAGTCCGTTTGTTTTTTCTGTTCATCATGACTTTGCATCCCTTGGTAGTTTTCTTTGAATGTTATACAGATGTTCCTGTTTAACGACCCACCTGGTTAACAACTGTTTTGCTTTATAACCGAGGTGCTCTATTTGTATTTATTTGTATTTATGACCTGCCAGTCAGACTAAGACCCATCTTGTTTTTGTACAGTTCCGTACATCTTGTTGATAGAGCCTGTTTTTTTTCTTGTACAGTGCACCTTATTTATGCAGTGTTGTGATTTTTGCTGATTGTACTGCACAGTATAGTAGTGCAATTTTATATTCTGTTATGCATTAATGGAAGAGTAATGCATGCAAGAGTAATGCAAATAAAAGCAAAGTCATCAAGTTATACTTTTCTACGATGGTTTCTTTGTTCTGAATGTGTATTATAATGTGTATGCTATATACAGTTCTTTATTGAATGGCCTAGTCATGACAGCAGGAGCACAGCTCAGTTTTTAAATGAAGAAAGTCCGTACTGTCATAGTCAAGTTGTGACTTCTCTCTTATCTTCACCTTGGCTTTTAACTCCCACCTCTACACTCAGTGAGTCTGGCTCCACCCACTCAGCCAGCCTGTTGCCCAGTCAGCAGTTTGCTCTACCCGGGTTGCTTTCTTCCTGCTTTCAGTAATCTTCCATTGACCTCTCTGCTTAGTCATGTTGTTCTGATCACACTGTGATGTTTTTCTGCCCACCTAAGCCCTCATCCACTGGCACCCAGCTGAAGGGCGGTCACTGCAATTCACACTGATTTCTTTGTTAGTATTTCTGAAATACCAGTTGCATAACTTCACATTTAACCTGTCTCATACTTTTTTTGGGAAAAGGGCTCACTTATCAAGATCAATGCAGCGAAATACTTGTTTCCACAGGTTTTTTTTAACCTGCCTTTAGCACTGGTTATTCTTTGTGCATTTTCATCACAGCCCCCTATATATTAGACTGATTGTCTTTCAAATTTTCTTTACCTTCCGTTAAAAAAACACAGGTTTTCTGGACACAGTAGTTGGTGCATTTGTATCGGTTATGTCAGTCCTCTTCCCTGGTATAATATTAAGTGTTTTCTGAGCAGACTATGTTTTTCACCATCTTTGCCACCTCTGCAGTCCCTCAAACTGTGTCTGGACAGTGGAAGAAATACACTATTTATTCAACTATATTTTGCTATCATTATCAAAATCCTTGTTAAAAAATCCTTACTGAATCACCTTGTTTAGGACACGGTACTGTAATGGTGCCGCCAGAGCCTGACGCTGTGGATCTACTACTTGTGACGTGAGTACTTCTGAGGTGTTCTCAACTACTAACAATGGGTGTGTGAAAAGATAGACACGTGGGAGTCCGTTTCCCTTTATGGATCTCCCTTTCTGAATTTCAGTATAGTATTTTTGAATGCCTACCATGTGCAAAGCACTGTCTGAGGAGCCATAAAAGGTAGATGCAGTAGCTATGCAACTGATTATAAGTTCTGACTGACTGCGTCTGAAAAACAAATGGAATTTTCAAGCTCTGTCACAGCCCTGTGATTGTGTAATTTCAGCCTTTGGAAGGCTGAGCAGAACAGGTTATGAAAAAGCTACCCAACCTCACCTCTTAACTTACGCATATACATACTTCAACCGTAAGAAGCCATCCCGTTGCTTTTTAAAGTTTAAATTCAGCAAAGCTTACATGTTAGGCATGGATGAGAAGGATGTTGAAACTCACAACCTTGAAATCTTACTGGGCAATCAACCTGTTACCGTTCTGTTGAATTGTGTTGGAGATACAGTCACTGAGATTGATAATGAAAGATTATCTAACACATGACATGATCTGTTTTATAGCATTACATAATAGGCTTCCAAACATAAATGAAAACCATGGATGTGACCTAAAGTAAATAAATGGATACCACTGTGATAACTGATATAAAGAAAATATTGGCCTGAATTAGAGTTATTTTACAAATGTGAGAAATATCAGCAATTATCTCAGGGAGATGAGATCACAGATAATTTTATTCTTTTTGCATATCCATGTTTACCAACTTATTGAAAATACGTTTGCTAGAAATTGTAAAGGTTTTTTTAAAAAAACAAGTTAAAAAATAAGAGATCATCTAAGCTAAAATTATTATTTAAGTATTTCTGACACCAGATCACAAACACTGGGGTTGTAAATATCGAGAGATTGTAATGATTTATAGCGGAGCTTTTCAGACCTCGTTTCTCGAGGCTCTGTAGTCCCTTAAGGTTACTCAGTGGTAAACAGGGAATAGAAAGATAATGTGGGCACCGCAGCGTCACGTGTCTGCTGCAGAAGCTCAGTCTTCGTGTTCAGAGCTGCCCTGTTTTGAGTTTGTTTTGTTTGCACTCTAAAAACAAAACAAAAAGAGGTGACCCACTTTCAAAATTACAGAATAGCAACTCCCGTGTTCCCATTTTTCCACAGCAACTGGAAAATAAGCAAAAAACGTGAAATACTTTTGTCAGAACTTAGGAAAACAATCATAGGTTTCTAGCAGCCAAGCAAATGCTGAAGCAAAACATATGAAGTAACAGAAATAGATGGTAGCAAAAAAATTTTAAAATTTCAATACCCCTCTTTTAATAATGAGAAATTTTTGGCCCTGAATCAAGGCCAGCAGTTTTCTGAAGCTGTTGGTTTCAAGCAGGAGCCTAAAGTGGTATCTTTCTATGGTCTGTTGGCCATTTCAGAGCTTTAGAAATGTAATGGTCAATTCACTAGAAAGAAACAAATAACTAAATAAATTCTAAGCCAGGTGCTGTAATCACAGCCCTTGAGAGGGTGAGGCATGAGGATTGTGAGTTTGAGGGCAGCCTGGGCTGGTTAAGTGAGTTTAAGGCCAGCTTGTACTGCATAGCAAGACCTGTCTCAAAAAAACAAAAACAAGCAACTGGGCTTTTAGGCATAATCAAATAGGAATGGGAGAAGAGAAAGCCATCCCACTTACAGCCTAAGAGCTGTGAGAAATAGCGAGCTGTTTCTTCCTAGTGGGTTTACTAAAGTATGATGTCTGAAAGGAGGGCCAGGGTTGAAAGGAAGGACTGAGGAACCCACACCAGGACCCAGCAGTGGTCTGGTTTCTTTTCCCTCTGTAGTCGTGATTACCTGGGGCTCCTCCACGGAGGTGACAGTCCAGCCAGAGGGAGAGGGCAGGGAGTGCGCCAGGCCCTTGAGTCTTGCTGGACCAGCTGGGAAGATGGGTCTGATCCCTGGGGCTTTCATCTCAGGGGTGAGTCTGACTTTAGTGGTCACCTCTGCAATCAGGGTGTGGCTCAGGGGGCCTCTTGTGACAATACTTTTGGCACAGTCCCTCCTCAGATGGCCTGGATTTCCGTAGCAGCAGCAGTTGAGTTTAGTTGTTGAGCTCTTCTTGGAGTCCTGAGAATCAGAGTTAGAGTCTTATTTTTTTAAGGCCATAAGTGAGGCAGCCACTTTCAGTCTCTTTGTTTTCTTTGGCCTTTTCGTGGTGTTGATTATAAAATATTGAGGAGGCAATTTTCACTAAAGTGAGATAGATGATAGATAGATCGATCGATCGATTGATCGATCGAGTGATCTATCTGGAGCAAAAGCTATCCTTTGTAGCTTTTTTTCTCTTAATATTTGAGGCTGACTAGGTAATAAACTTGTCTTGAAGAATAATCTATCCTTCCTGAGAAACCGCTTTGACGGGGATGGCTTGGGCTCCAGTGGGCACTGGCTGTTCCCCTGGCTGCCTGTCTCCGGGCCTTCTAACATTAACAATATAATATTCATCTCTCTGTGTAATAGCAACTTGTGGCGCTGCTTGTCTCTCATTAGAAGTCAATGTTCTACTTAAGCATAATATCACATCTTTTCTAGTTAGTCTGGTTAGTCTAGTTAGTCTAGTTATTAGGTCTAAGTACCCTAAAGACCTTAATGTTTGTCAGGATCATCTGAAAACTTTTCCAGATCTTACTTGATCTGTTTGAAGTCACTGAGAGAAAAGGACATCCATACATATGGGTGAGGCCAAATTCTCTGCCTAATTCCTATAAGGGAGAATGTCCTTGAGGAGCTTGGGCAAAATCAGATAGGAATGGATATAGCCCAGTAGAGGCTTCAATTAAGGTTGGCTTGGAAGCTTCACCCTGAGTCCAGAGGGCAAGTGAGGGGAACCTCAGGCTCAGTAACAGAGGATGAAGAATTGATTAAAGTTGCTTGGAAACCTCATCCTTTGGATCCAAAGGGCATTAGGGGGAACTTCAGGTTTAGTAATAGTAGGTGAGGCTTTCATTAAGGTTGCCTTAGAAGCCTCATCCTTAGGATCCAAATGGTAAGAGAGGGGGAACTCAGACTCAGTAATAGTAGATGTGGCTAATTTTGCCTTAAGGGCCAGAGGTGTCTGGTATTTCTGTGGCTTATACTTACACTTTGAACACACCTAAGGATTGTCTCTTAATGCAGTGTCTGAATATAAGGTAATTCTGATAATTTTACATCTTACAGTATAATTTTAGTCACGGAGCAGTATCAGAGTCAGTACTTCTCTGGGTATTCTATTTTCTCTCTAGGGGTAGGCAGGCCATGCACAGGTGCAGAAAAATATCGAACAGCTCTTAATATGTGAGGGTCAAACAAGTTTTAGTGTTTAAGAATACATTCTAAAGGAGGAAGAGAATTGACATTGAGTTTTCCATCTGCAAAGCAACAAGGAGAAAATAAACATCTCTTTTCATCTCTACTTGGTTTCTATATCCTCTCAAGGCATCTCCCAAGGTGACCTGCTCCAGAGAGCTGCTATCTGGAGAGTGACCAGAAGATAGGTGAGGTTGGACTAGCCACACTATGCACACCTCTACCTTTTCTGGAACTCACACTCTTAACTCTAGCATGTGTTTTCAGAAGCACAAGCTACAATTGATTCTAGCTATAACAGTTATGTTTGAAGAAGGAAGCATTGCTAGTAAAATTAAACCAATAGTTAAGGGATCTGAACACATGCTTTCTAATTCTTTGAAAGAAAGTGAGGGGAAAACAGTCAAAGGGCAAATTGGAAGTGGTTGGAGGAATTCCCAGACTATAAATAGATCCCCACTAGAGGTAGATAGAGGCAAGTAATAGCTCACAAAAATCCTGACCTGAGACTTGAGGCAAAGAAGTCACCAATGTGCTGTCTACTTAACTACCTAATCACCTAGCCAGTCTTTATTAGCAAAAGACAAGGCTAAGTTTCATTCAAAATCCACTCTAAAATTTTTTTACATCTGCAACACACTTATGAAACTCACAGGTTAAAACCTGTACCTATCATCCAGCAAACACAACCTTCACATTAGCAAAAGTTCTTCCTTCCCCTACACACATAAATGATGAGAACCAGGCTTAGGAGTGGAGAGAGAGACAGGAGGTCAGGGGTTCTCCCTTAAACTGAGGGTGTTTTGGTCCCTGATGGATTGTGCTTTAGGAAGTAGCTTCTTCTAATCTCACTCACAAATCAGTTCTTTCCATGGGGTCTCAAGTTCAGTTTCTCATAGGTGGGAGACTGTGCCCAGAACACTAAGAGGCCGCCATTTTCATGTGTGTTCTCCTGGATGAACAAAATCCCAATGTCTCCTCTGAGCCAGAGACAGGGTATATATTCCACATCTAAGACGACTTCCCTGTCTTTGGCCTTAGCACAAGCTAACTTGTATGGTCTTAAAATATCCTAATGGTTGAACAGGAGGGAAAGGTTGAGACAGTTCAAGTTCCTTTCTTGATGTTTAGCAGAAACATGCCTCCAAAAAAGGAAAGTACAAAGTGACAGGAAAAGATCAGAAGTGAGATAAAAAATGGAAATCTTTTCTTCTCACTCTCACAGCTGAGTTATTAAGACAGTTTGACCATGAGTAATCACCCTCAGCCTGGAAAGGCAAGAATGAGAAATCTTAATAGCTAAGATTGTCTCCTTACCAGTGGAAGATCAGACCTGAAAGGAAACTGATGCATAACAGGCTTGACATTTGCCTCTAGAGTATAGAGCCTTAGTGATAAGTGGCTGGCAGCACCATGCCTTGGAAAAACCCATGGTTATTATAAACTTCGGTTCAGTATGTGGTTTTGTTATGGCAAAAATTGGGCTGAATTGTGCAGGAGAGCAAAGACTTTATTAGAAAAAACAAGAGTTTATTAATTGATTGATTTTAGACCGGTCACCTCCTCTGCCTGACAAGCAGGTCAGGGAGGTTTCAGTTTTTGACCACTGAACAAAAGCCCCTAACTGCCTTTGTTCCCACCTTATATACATTTTTGGTTTCCATGGTAATGGATTGGAATGTTGTAGCCCTGGCCACAGTTGTTTTTTCTTGTGTCATGTGACCAGGTCAGGCTCCAGTCATGAGCCCAGCCACAATGATGTATACTTTCTGTACTTTGTTCTATATGTCCCACTTTAGATAACCATACATTTTCTTTATGGTTAAAATGTTTATCTAGGGCCAAGGAAGGGATGAAACAACCCAGGCAAGGTTTGTTTTTGGAGAAGCATTCCAGGGCAAAGTCAGGACGGCAAAGTTAACTTTACAACGTACCCTCTTGGGTGTTTCTCAAGACACAATTTGAGGCTTACACTAAGACTAGAATTATTCTATCTAAAAATGATATGCTAAAAGTTGCCATCCCTTACAGTTTTACTTTGAAAGTGACTCCTTCCACATGGCAGGTAAGCGCTAGAGAAGGAGGCGTCTCAGCACCTGCCATATCTAGGAGTGAGATCAGCAGGAGCCACTTTGAGAAGATGTTTGCCATTCTGGGTTTCTTCTGGTTCCTAATGAATTTTAGGGTTCCGTTCTCTGATTCTGTGAGGTATGCTGTTGGTATTTTTGATCAGGATTGCATTAAGTTTGTATAACAATTTTGGTAGTATGGCCATTTTCACTATTTTTTTTTCTACTCAAGAACAAAGGATATCTTTTCATTTTATGATAGGCTCTTTGATATCTTTTTTCAAAGTACTGTAGGCTTCATTCTAGAGATCTTTTACTTCCTTTGATAGATTGATTCCTAAGTATTTCATTCTTTGGATGACATTGTGAAAGGTATGGTTTCTCTAATTTCTCTCTTAGTGAATTTGTTGTTTGTGTACAGGAATGTTATTGATTTTTGAGTGTTGACTTTGTATCCAGCTACACTATTGAATGTGGTTATTGAATTTAGAAATCTTCTGGTGGAGTTTTTGGGGTCTTCTATGTAGAGTATCATGTCATCCACAAATAATGATAATGTAATTTCTTCCATTCCTATCCTTATTCTTTTTATTTCTTTCTCATGTCTAGTTGCTCAGGCTAATGGTTCCAGAATTATATTGAATAAGAGTGGTGATAGTGGCCATCCTTATTTTGTTCCTGATTTTAGAATGAAAGCTATCAGTTTTTGACCACTTTTGTTATTATGGCTGTTGGTTTGCATTATATGTGGCTTTTGTTAGATTGAGATAAAGACCTTCTATTCCAATTTTCTGTATTTTTTTTTCTTTTTTCTTTGAGACATGGCCTTGCTATGCAGTTCAGGCTGGCCTTGAACTCACAGCAGTCCTCCTGCCTCAGCCCCCGAGTGCTGGGACTACAGGCATGTGCTGCCATGCCCTACTTTCTGTATAGTTTTTTTTTTTTTTTATCATGAAGGGTTTTAGGCTTTGTCAAATTCTTTTTCTGTATCTATTGAGATGATTGTGTGATTTTCATCTTTGGCCTTTCTTAATATGGGGTATTACATTTATTGATTTGTGCATGTTGAACCATCCTTGCATCCCTGGGATGAATCCTACTTGGTCATGATGTATAATCTTGATGATTTGCTGCATTCCATTTGCCAGTATTTTTTTGAGGATTTTTGTGTTTATGTTCATTAGGGAGATTGGGCTGTAGTTCTCTTTTTTGGTTGGATCCTTATCTTGTTTTTGGTTATCAGGGTAATACTTGCCTCCAGGAATTTGGAAGTATTGCTTCCCTTTCAATTTCATTAAAAAGTTTGAGGAGTAGTAGAATTATATCTTCTCTGAATTTCTTATAGAATTGATAAGTGAATCAGTCAAGACCTGGGCTTTACTTTGTGGGTAGTTTTGTAATTACATCTTCAATGTCACTGACTAATATTTATAATTTTTATGCCTTCTTGATTCAGCTTTGCTAATTTATATGTATCAAGGAATCTGCCCATTTCTTCAGTGTTTTCCATCTTATTTGAAGACAGGTTCTTGGTCTTCTTGAGACAGGCTCAAAAATAGATAGCCTTTTTGCAGTTCAGGTTGGCCTTGAGCTCACTTTGTAGCCCAGGCTGGTGTCAAACTCAACAACAATCCTCCTGTCTCAGCCTCTCAAGTGCTGGGATTACAGGCATGTGCCACCATGCCTGGCTTTGAATACAGGTTCTTGAAGTAGGTTCTGATGCTCTGGATTTCTGCAGGATTGTGATTTCACCACTTTCATTCTCAGTTTCATAGATTTGTGTCTTTTCTTTTTCTTTTTTTTTAAAATTTTATTTTAAAGACAAAAGAATGGAGACATATGAAACAGAATAAGCCATAAACAATACAGACAATACAAAGTTATACAGAATATAGTAGGGAATTAGCACTGGATGTTGTATTACATAATGTTATCTTCACATTAGTTAACACAAAAACATTAAAGGAAATACCAAATTATAGAGAAGATAGTAGGGAATTTGCACTGGATGCTGTATAATATAAAGCTATCTTCACTTCTGTTAATACAAAAACGATTGTGGAAATACAGAATTATAGAGAACATAGAAGGGAATTAGCTCTGGATGCTGTCCTACATAATGTTACCTTCACCTTTGTTACTCAGTTACACAGATGATGGCCCATTTGATCATTCAATTTTTCTCCTCCCTCATCTCTGTTGCCCTACCACTCAATCAGTCATCTTCCCTGTGATAATAACTGTACTCCTGGGTTTATC
>PVLD010006656.1:0-30944 GCA_004027595.1 Dinomys branickii | reverse complement strand
CTGGACTCTCGCCTTGGGAAGAGATATAGCTGCCTCAGACTATACTGTAACATACATGGGTGTATACAAACTGCCATGGTCGGAGGTGGAAAAGCACATATGCTCACAGAGGACCACCTGGCTCCTCCCCGTCACCGTGCTATGGGTGGGGGTGGGTCCAGTCCGTGAGGTGTCCTCAGCAGGGCCCTCAGCGGAGCAGCCATGGGGCCCACTGCAGAGCAGCCGCGGGGCCCACAGTGGAGCAGCCTCAGGGCCCTCAACGGAGCAGCCACGGGGCCCACTGTGGAGCAGCCGCGGGGCCCTCAGCAGAGCAGCCGCGGGGCCCACTGATGCTCTGGATTTCTGCAGGATTGTGATTTCACCACTTTCATCCTCAGTTTCATAAATTTGTGCCTTCTCTTTTTCTTGATAAGGTTGAATAAAAGCTATTTAGTCTTTCAAAGAACCAACTCAATTGATTAATTTTTTATATTGTATTAGTTTCAATTGCATTAATTTCTGCTCTCATCTTTATAATTTATTCGTATCACTTTGGGTTTAACTTGTTCTTCTTTTTCCAGAAGCTTGAGCTTCAGTATTGGGTTACTTATTTACACTGCTCTGTTTTTCCGGTATTGAAATTCTACACTTTAAATGTCCCTTGTAGATCTGCTTTCATTGCATCCCATAAGTTCTGATATATTTTATTAGCATTATTGTTTAATTGCAGACACTATCTAATTTTTTCTTTAATTTCACTTGTGATCTATTGGTTGTTCAGGAGGGTGTTATCTAACTAATTTCCATGTATTTATGCTGTTTTTGTGGATTCTTTGGCCATTGATTTTGAATTTTATTGTACTACAATCTGATAATATGCATGAGATAAATTGAATTTCTTTGTATTTACTTAAGCATATTCTGTGGGTGTATATGGAGAAAGGCCCATGTGCAGCTGAGAAGAATGTGTATTCTGATGTTGTGGGGTGAAACAACTCTGTGACTATTTAGTAAGTCAATATTTTCAAATGCTTGATTTTTCTTTGTTGAATTTTTTGTCTAGTTGATCTACTTGGGATAGTGGGGTATTGAGGTTTCCTCATTACAATTGTATTAGTGCTTATTTGATTTTTCCTGTCATTAATGTTTGTTCTATGTAGTTGGCTGTATTAATATTTGTACATATATATTTATGATTGTTACCTCTTCCTGTGGGATTGTTCCCTTAACAAATATGTAGTGACTTTCTTTGTCTCTCTTGATCAGTTTTGGCTTGAAATCTACTTTGTCTGCAAATATACCTACCCCTGCTTTTTTCTGGGTCCCTGTTACATGGAGTATTGTTTTTCATCCTTTGACTTTCATTCTATACCTTTTTTTAGTTAAATGGGTTTCTTGTGTACATAATACTGTTGCATCTTGTTTCTTGATATAGTCTGCCAGTCTGTTGCTTCTGATTAGTGACTCTAGACCACCCACCTTGAAGGTTATAACTGATTTGCTTTGGCTCACCTTTGTCATATTATTTTCCTGTTGTTGGTTCCATTTCTTTTCCCTCTGTTTAATTATTTACCTTGCTTGGTGGAGTCATTCTATTGGGATTCATGGGATTGTTTTTTATGGTCTTTTTCTAGAATATCCTTCAGAGCTGGTTCAGTGGTCATGAATTTCTTCAGTGCTGGTTTAGTAGTCTTAGATCTTTTCAGGTATTCTTTATCATGGAAGCATCTTATTTATCCATCAATTTTGAAAGGTTATTTTATGAAGTGTACCAGTCTGGGTTACAGGTTGTTTACTTCAGGGCTTAAAATACTTTACTCCAGGCTTCTTGACTTAAGGGTTTGTGTTGAAAAGTCTGCTGTGATTCTGATGGTCTTTCCTTAGTAGATGATTTGTTTCTTTTCTCTAAAAGTTTTTAATATTCTATTCTTGTGTTAAATTTCTGGAATCTTGACTTTTATATGCCTTGGTGTAGATTTCTTCTGATCATGGCTAATTGGAGTTCTGTATGCCTCACATCTAGATGTCAAATTCTGGGCTGGAGGTATAGCTCAGTGGTGTAAGTGCTTGCCCGCTAAGCGCTAAGGCCCTGAGTTCGATCCCCGGTCCCGGAAAAAAAAAAAATAGATGTCAAATTCTTTTTCAGTGCTTGGGAAGTTTCCTGCCATTACTTCTGTGAACAGGGTTTTTATACCTTTTTTCAGTCTCTCAGTCTTTTTAGAGTCTTTTTTGGTCTCTCAGTCTCTAATTTTTCATTGATTCCTATCAATCTTATGTTATTCTTTTTTGTATTATCTAGCAGCTACTGGATTGATTTCTTGTGATCCCTTGCTTTTTAAAGAAGTCTTTCATTTGATAATTTCTAATTGCAAACTTGTCTTCTAGGTCTGATACTCTGTTCTCACCTTGGTTGATTGTGTTGCATATACTTTCAATAGAATTTTTAATGTCCTGGATTTCTGTTTGAATCTGTTCCATGGAATCTAGTTCTTCCTTATGTTGGGCATTCACGATACCAATCACTTTCCTAAGCTCTTCTATTTAAAAAAAAATCTGTATGAAGTATAGATTCACTAGTTATGTCTTTCATTAGGGTCATTATCTCTTTAGTTACCTGTAAAATTATTTCCAATTTGTTTTTTTTCCTAGAGCCTTGTTAATCTGCTGTGTTACTTGTGCTGCCACACTGAAGAAATCTCATCTGGGCGGCTTTTGATGTCCTCCACCTCAGTGTCCTTTGTGTTTGCCTTGGGTGAGCTGGAGATCTAGGGCTGTATGTTTCTTCCACGTCTTCTCATTTTCTACTTTTTAAGTTTGTTTTCTGGATTAATGTTTGTAAATTTCTTACAATATATAGCTTTGTTACTAGTACTGAATCCTCTTTAGGAAATAACTACTTTTCAGAGATGTCCTTTAGGTGTAGCTGGCTTTTGGCTTTTGAGTCTGTCCCAAGATCCTGCCTGTTCAATTTATTAGGGAGGAGAAGTTGCTGCCCATTTGGCCTAGCACCTTACTCTTTGATGCTAGGCTGTGGTATAGTTTGTGACCCCCAAGGCAGTCTCAGTATTGGTATACAAGGAGGAATAACTGATCACAGCAACTCTGTCACCTGGGCAAAAGTGGTATAGTCAGTAATACCAATAGCATCAACTACTGTCTATAAAATGACAAAGTGTGGTAACTATTAATTTGCCACATTAAACTCTGGGTAAAAATTTATAGTTATATAACAAAATCTAATTCTATGACAGCTTATACTACTCTTGTATAATATTACAATTATTTATACTTGTTCAGTGTAAATTTTGTACCTCTACATTTCTAAAACTTCTAAGATAGATTTGAAACTTCATGGGACCAAAATGGGTTTGTCTTGTTCACCACTATAAATCATGTCATATCTGGCACAAGGCAGATACTCAATTTATATTTGATTAAAGGAATATATATATTATCGGCCACTCAGGATCCAAGAAAGCTTTAATAATAAGGGATATTTTTACATACCAGAAACAAGAATTTATTGTACTTCTACTGAAAAACCTATGATCTCATTTCTCTTCTCTTCTGTCTGGTTTTTGTTTGATAGGTCTGATTCCCTCTGACACTTCTTCCCCTGGGTGCCCACATCTCTGGAATGGCCGACTCCCAGCCACCCGAGCCTGGGGCGTTAGCCATTGTTATGGTCACATACTCAGCCCTTCTAGTTTCATGCCCACCCCCTTCACTCTACTCCACCTAAGCCCATCCCAATAACCTTACCCATGAAAGATGCAGCTCAATAAATTGGACTAGGATGCTCCTTGGGAGTTACTTCAGAGGTTCTGCCCAGAACCTTGAGTTCAGGCTGGCTGTTTGTATTTTATTTTGATTTATTTATTTATGTATTTATTTTGGTTATGTAACAACCAACGCTCAGCATGACCACTTTTGCTTCATGGTTTTTGTTGTCTGTTTTTCCATCCATGTCTTTTAACTTTTGCCCATTATTACTAGCTAACAACTTTTTCTGTGTTTTGAAATCAAATTCATACCCTAGCTGCTTATAATTAATTAGAATCATTAGTCTTGGATAAAGTTCTCATATCATAAACTATTCTCAGGTATAGAAATTACTTGCCCATGGATGATGCTTAATTAGGGAGGGCTGGGGTGATCTGGTTCAGATTAAGGTTCTCTTATAAACCAGTAGGACTGAGTCCATCATAGAACTTCTGGGTATAAGAAAGGCTCACAATACAGGATAGGGAAGGCCAGCTTTCTTCGTGTGCTCAACTGTCTGTGCCTTTAACTGCAGGTGTTAATGTTTCATGTTTGTTAGAGGGTTGTCCTGGGGAACACAGATGTAACAGTGCCCTCACTCTTGGAGCACACACACAAGGTTACACAGCAAGCACAGAAGAATGGCATAATAGCCATCAGTGACTTGGTAGAGGCGCACACACTGGGCTGTAGAATACACAGGACGAACGGTCTGAATTGGCCTCTTAAGCAAACTTCATCCTCACTCACGTTTTTTTTCTAATGACATGTTCAATACAGAAAGTTCTGGGTCACATGTATGCCCTTTAATATCCTTATTAAAGACTTATATTGTCAAAAGTTTGAAGTAAAATTAAACACTGATATCAACCATATACTCCTTCCCTGGATTTTTAACGTTTAAAACAGAGTGCTGCTCTTTAGGTTTTTAGGGTATATTTGTAATGCATAATGATTCATCTTGGGGAATTGGTACACATGCATATCGCATCTCAATCATCTCTTTCTCCCTGCCCTCCAGAATACTGCTCAGATATTTCATCAGAGGCTAGTGCATGTGCCAGGAATGTTTGAAAAGAACCAGTTATGTCAGTTGCAACCTCAAGAATGTGACCATGAAACTGGACTGAGCCCCAGGGAAACAGTGCTCAGCCTCCTTCAGATCTTTGCTGCCCTTCCCCCTGGACAGCGGTCCTGACCATCCGCTGAGTACTGAACAAGCATGTACTTAAATTCCCTCTTTTATGTTGGTAATCCAGACTCCGTGGTGAATAGGATTGCTCATGCCCCTTTCTTCCCGTGGGATCCTCAGTGGGGACAGGTACCGATGAGAGAACCCCGACTCTTTTCCGTGACCATTAATCGGCTTCTCCTCCTAATGGTTTCCCTGTCCTACCACCGCTTTGCTTACTGTTGGTTTCCAGTCAGTTCTCCGGTACATATTTGTTCCACCAGCAGCCTGGGGCTTGGTCACGGGGCCCGAAGGACAAACCATAGATGTGCACCTCCCTGGGTATCAGCACACACGGAATCAGAGATTGCACCCGTGATGACCATCCAGTTTTTAAAGATGATGTTATTCTAATTCAGACTCAAAATGGTCCTAAGAATTTTGATCTATTTGGGAAAATTCTTAATGACCTAAATATCTTTCCCAGTCGAATTGAGTACTGAATACTTGAGGCCTGACATAAAATATTTTTTTTAAAAAACAGTTTTTATTTAGTAAACGAAAGCAGCATTAAAGAATTGGTTCAGGAGGAAAGAAAAAAATTTTTGTGTTAGTTTTCTCTGTGGAATTTAGAATTAAAGAGACATTTAACAATTGCCATTTCAAACTGCAAAATATGGTGTGTTCGACCTGTACAAAACATTCTCTAGAAACTGAGAGACTGCATTGGAAACATTTGAAAGAATTCGTATCATTGTCCAGCAGGTGGCACTCGTACATTACGGTTTAGAGGAAGCACACAGGAGCAGAAGGTAAAGGAATATTTCATTATTGTTTAAAATATCCAGCTACTCCCTTGCTCCCTTTCATCGCCACAAAACCTCTTCTCACTTCCGCTCTACGCCAAAAAAACCTGTCTTCCCAACTTGTTCAAGTCTTTTCAGGTGTCCAGGTCTCTGTAGTTTCTCGTAGTGAAATAGCTTTTATGTTATTAATAGCTCCAGCGAGGACTGAGGAAGTCATTTGCTGGGCCAGTGTGAAACGAAAATGCAGGAGTCTTTGTTCCAAGTCGTGGGGAATTTTGAGAGAGTATCAGCAGCTCAGGATCCTGCAAGGGTTGCTCATCCAAGAAACCGCTCCTATTCACCGTGAGCGTGATTTCCTTCTCGCGTGCCGCCCTCAACCATTACAGGGCCCTCTCCCCTGTGACCCGCTCCGAAAGAGCTCCTTGGGAAAACAAGAATCACTGAATGTGTTCCATGCATCATACCATCTTAGCATTGGAAGGAAATTTAGATGTCTGGCTCCGTTCTCGCGTGCTAAAGATGACTAAACTACATTCCAAAGAGATGAAGTGGCTCCCCTAAGTCCCCATCTAGCGATGTCATAGGCGGGTCCAAAACTAAGAGTTTTCATGTCCCAGGCGGAGGCTCACTCTGTCACATGAGAGATTTTAAATTTTAGTATTAGCACTTATTATTCATACCGATGAATAGGTTTCGTTGTGCCATTTACATACATGCATTTAACACGCTTTCCTGATATCCACCCCCCCACGCTTTCTTGCCCCTTCTGCCATCCCGCCCCCTTCTCCTTCCTTAATGTCCTTCTTCTTTCGTGTCTTTTTCCCCCTTAAGTTTCACATATAGTGAAAACACATTATCCTTATCTTTCTGAGTCTGGCTTATTTCACTTACTGGAGAACTGATTGAAAACGAGGAGTAAGCAGGGTTGTGGTGGAAGGTGGGTCTCCATTTCCACCCGTTTTCCTGGAAAAAAACTGCATGATTTTGTTTGCTGTGGCTGGCTAACACTCCGTCCGTTGATGGACACTGAGGCTGATTCCATAACTTAGCTATCGTGACTGGTGCTATAAAAAACGTCGAGTACCCAGGTATCTCTGTAGCGTGTTGACTGATTCCTCTAGGTATCCATGTAGAAGTGGCGCAGCGGCCTCACAGAGTAATTCTTTAGGTTATAGGGAAATGTTATACTGTCTTCCATAGTGGCTGCACTAATTTACACTCCTTCAGTGAGGCGTATTTTAAGAAAAAACTTTTCCCACCTACTTAACACATATTTTGTTCTGTTTTCTCTATAAGAAAAGGGCGCATGTTTGCATTACTTACATTTATTGAGTACCAGCTATATGCTAGATATCGTGCTACAAGTTGTATATATAAGAATTCAGTTAACAACAATCTCAGAAAAGTGTTACCATTTTCCCCATTCTTCAAGTAAGAAATTTAAGAGTCAGAACTTGAATTGTGATGAGTAGAGTGGAAAGATGAGTTTAGGGAGGTCTGTAATTCCAAAACTCATGGTCTTGATGTAGTATCATTTCTGAATTCTACAAGGCTGAGCTAGCCTATAATTACGGAACATGGTCTTGCTTGTGGTCATCTGTGAATGATCCCTTGGACTCTTTTCTAGACTATTCATGTTCTTCAAATTTGCCGGGCTTGCTCCATCCCGGGGCCTTGCTCCGTCCCGGGGCCCTGCTCCGTCCCGGGGCCCTGCTCCGTCCCGGGGCCCTGCTCCGTCCCGGGGCCCTGCTCCGTCCCGGGGCCCTGCTCCGTCCCGGGGCCTTGCTCCGTCCCGGGGCCCTGCTCCGTCCCGGGGCCCTGCTCCGTCCCGGGGCCCTGCTCCGTCCCGGGGCCTTGCTCCGTCCCGGGGCCCTGCTCCGTCCCGGGGCCCTGCTCCGTCCCGGGACCCTGCTCCGTCCCGGGGCCCTGCTCCAGGGTGTCTCCACGTAAGTTGCTCTTCCCCCAGGTACTCCGCTGCAAACAGCGCACTTGTCTTTTTTTCTGAGTGAAAACACAGCCATTGTAGCATTTTGGGCACAGGAGTGATTTTCTAAAGAATCTTTTTGGCTGCTGTATTGAAAAAGGTGCTAAGAGGGCAGAGCAGGGAAGGTAGAAGTTGGGGACAATTTGTAGTAGTGCAGTAAAGATAATCATGGCTCAGGATAACAGCAGTGGAAATAATAACTATGTAGGTTGTAGAGTGATGTGTATATAAATACTATATATTAGCTCTGTCGTGAAAAATGTCAAATACATACAAAGATGGGGAGAGGACTATAATGAGATCCCATGTTGTCACTGGGGACCCGTGAACCTATCAACTGTTGTCATGTGTCTGACACTTTTCAGCAGCTGTAACAGTTGCCAACTTGTGACCAGCTGTGTTCCGTGTACAGCCCTTTGCACTTTTTCCCAGCCTGAGATTGGGGGAATAGCAATTTGAAGCCAATCCCAGATACTGCACTTCACATATCGGTAATTCAGCTTCTACTACTGTAGTTGTTCTCACCGCATCTCTATTCTGCTATTTTCCTTATGGCCTCTGCGTTTTCATAGTTTCATATCCTCATCACTTCCACTGTCTGTCCTTTCTGTCCTCCTTAAACTCTTTCCCTTTCTACCAACTACTCCCTCTGCATTTTTCAAATTCAAACTCTCTAAAAAGAGGTTCTTTGGGTTCAGTTAGTAGCTCTTATTCCTTTGCACAGGGCTTGGAAGCAGGCAAACTGTGGGAGACTGGCTGTTCTGGGGTCAGGCACAGTGTGGTCAGAACAAAGTAATTTGTCATGGAAAGAGATTATGGAAAGGTTCGTCACTTAGCAAGTAATAGGTCACCTCCGATACTAATAAATAGTGGAAATTTAATACCAGAAAGGGCATGTTATGAGAAAAGAAAGATTATGGTGAGGCCAGAATAGAAAACTGTCTAAACACTGAATTGCCATTATTTTATACTTTAACTGATTCATTTGGAATGCTATTCTTGGATACCACTAAGTACTTAAGGGAATTTTTTCCTAAAGATATTTTTGTTTATTACAAGCCAAGGAATAGCATAAATCATAATGTGCTAGACTGAAAGTTAAGATTTACATATCTTTGTTGTGTTTGTCGTGGATTCTGTACAACATTAGACAAGGCAATAAACTTTGTGCATTAGTTTCAACTTTCAAAGACGGTGATACCTACACTTTTCCTCTCTTACAAATGTACACGAGTGAGATTAGAAAATATGCACCTTTCAACCATAACGTTGAGTAAAATAGATCAGACACACAAGCTTAAATATCACATGTTTTTTCTTCTATGAGAAGCACAATTTATAAATAAGGTGCAAAATAAAAGATAATTAGAAGTAGGGGCTTTCTCAGATGGAAAGGGGATCGAGAGATGGAGGGAGGACGAGGGAGCAAAAAAAGAAATGAACTCCAGCTCTGTGCAAGGGATGTGCGCATTCTCTATTGCAAACATGTAGTAATAAAACATCATAGAAATGACCCAGTGATATGCCGAAAAGTAAAAGTACTTCGAACATTTATGAAAAATAGCATGTGAAAACCTAAATAATACTTTTGTGTTAAAATGAGTATGAAGTTATAAAACAATAGATTTTTTTTTTAAAGATTATATGTTCTCTAACTTACTCATTTCCACTGTGTGCTCCAATATTTTCCCACGCTGTGGGGTACCTGTCATGTGTGACACCACTTAGGGTAATGTGTGGCACACAGCAAGAGCTGCGCAAATGTCAGCGATTATCTGTATGAGTAGGAGAAAGAATCTGCTACAGCAAAGGTCCCCAGATTTGGAAATGCTCAATTCTTTACCCCATAATATATACCATGCTAAAATACAATCGCTTAAGGCACATAAAATAGTAGAGTCTATGAGAATATGAGTGAAATGAAACCTTTTGGGTCCTGGCAAACTTGGCAGAGTATGTGCTTGTGCAAAGAAAAGCGAAAGAGCAGAGGGTGGCAGTGGCAGTAAAAGATAACATCTCGGGGCCTGGCCATGTAACCAAGCAGCAGAGCCCTTGCCTAGCATGTTCAAAACTCTGCGTTCAATCCCCAGTAATACACATGGGCGCGCGCAGCGTGCGCGCGCGCACACACACACACACACACACACACACACACTTTTTTTTGTTATAGTGTGTTGGTGTCTAATAGTCCTATGGCTCCTTCTCAAAGACTGCTTAGTGCACAGGCTGCACCAGGATCACCAGGGAGTCTTCTAAAGTTACTAGTTCTCTTTTCAGAGATTCTGACCTCACAGATTGACAGGAGAGATTTGGAATGCAAATTTTGTTGTTGTTTTTCAGGTAATCTGGATTTCCAGCTAGGTCTAGAAATCACTTATAGTGTCAAAAAATACAATACAGGTTTTTCTAGATTAAGGGTTTATGGAAATATTTGTTTTGTATCTGCTTTTCTTATTTCTAAATTTTCTGATGTATTGTATGTTAATTTTATAATAATAAATGTTTTCAAGGAAATTATTCATAGTGAGTGCAAGATTTTAAAGATATCTGTGGGGCCTATATTTTTAATTTACTAAATGTAAAAACAAAAATGAAACATCCTATCAAATCATATATCACGTAGTTTTTTTTTAAGGAGAGGCTACTTATAATTCAATGTGGGAACAATCTTTATTTTTTGTTTTAAAAAAAGTTTCAGATTCTTTTCAAACATCTGTAAATGTATACTTTAAAGAATATAAACCTGATGAAATCCTAATGATCTTCTTTTGCTTTGGCAAGACTGGAAGTATACCAATGTCTATGAAAGGAGTAATCAAATCAGTCCATAACCTTATACTTGAAGTGGGGAGAAAAACAGTTTTTCTGCATGTTGATCTTCCATCCAGTGTGTGTTCTGGGCTGTGCTCCAAGAATCATGCTTATTCCTGTTTAAAGATCCTCTTTGCTTCAACTCCTTCATATGTATAAGTCTAAAAGGTGTTAACAAGCATAAAATAATTTACCATTAAGAAACAAGTCTAAATTAAGAAAAATAATTAGTATTTCATAGCACTGAATGAGTGCAAATAATTTGTTTGTACTTGATCACAATATTTTATGCAGACATAGGGTAGACCCAATATAACACAGCTGGGCTGTAGTTACTTACATTTGCAGTTAAAATAGGCATTGATGCATTTGTTATAAAAAAATCTATAGACATATAGATATTTTATAGACATATAGATATTTTTAGTAGACAATAAGAAAACACCTCTACTTTTAAATCATTAAGATTTACAAGAAAAGAAGTAAATCTATTTATTAAAGATATAACTCAAATTTATTATTATATAATCATTTTTTGTCTTTGGAAAACGTTATAAGTCTTTTTCATAACTCACCTGGACTAGTTCGTTACCTATAATTTCTCGGACAGTAATCAGTTCCTTTCCATTGTCTACCCGTATGAATTTTCCAATGAGCTTATCTCCTTCAAGGATCCAGCTCCCCTAAATAACAATGATAACAATAATCATAATCATCATCATAATAATAACTAACAATAAGTCATTTATTAGGGTCTTACGAGTGTCAGGTATTGTTTTGAGTTCTATAGAACCATTTTTTAATTTAACATTCATACAAACTCTGCAAAATACATACTATATCTCCATCTCACAGCTGAGGAAACTGTACAAGGGCAGAGTCATTCCCCAAAGTCACGCAGCTGGGACTTAACATACGCTGTTGGGCTCTAGAATGTATGTGTCATTAGCCATTATGCTGACCTCCATTCAGAATTTTTGTGTGCTGAAGGCGATGAATGACACAATTGATGAAACATTAAATGGTTAAATTGTCATTGCATACATATATAAGTAGAAAAAACTCTGAGGTTAAGAAAAATTTTAGAAATTGGTTGAAAATGATGAGTCCCTAAAAGATTTTTACCTTAAACATGGAAGAGTACATTCTCAATGAACTATAATGTAGTATTAGATGTTTCCACTTGGTTATACACTTATTAAATTACTTTATCATTTTAATACATTTATTCAATAGCTATTATGTTTAAATTATGTAACTTTAAAAGCCTTTGTCCCTGTCAGGTATGTAAAGTTGAAAACACTAAGCTTTGAATTTCTTGACAAATATCTCTATATGTAATCATTTGAAGAATAATTTTCAACTCCTATGTTTTTAATCCAGATTCTTCACAAGTATGCATGAAGAATAAAATATTTTATTTAAATATTCTGGCAATATAAAATGTGGGTAGACTTCAGTAGCTCTTTCAATAAATGAAGAAGACCTACATTAATTAAACCACCCAATGAGGTAAAGCAGAGATTGTTTTACTATTGGACAGAAAAGTCAACAATGCACTGCTTATCAAAACAAAACAAAACAAAACAAACAAAAAAACTTCATACACTGAGTTCAGTTCCATCTGCTAAGCTGTACTTAAAGTTGACTCCAAGATCAAAAACAACTTCAATATTTCGAAAAGTACTTGATTCTTTCACTGTGAATTTATTTCCTTCTTGTGTGATTATCAGTTTCAAATTGTCATGAGCTGCAAGCTTCCTTTTCACCATGTTAATACCTGCAAAAGGAAAGAAATTGGAGAACATAAAATCAAAATGCCTTAGCAAATACTGGTTTTCCTAAATTCTGTTTTATTTACTTGTTTATTTTTGAGGGTGGTGAAAAAGAAAAACCCTGAAAGCATCACCTAGACACAACAGCATTAATAGTATTTTTGTAGAAAAAGTTCAAGCTCAATCAATTCAAGAGATTCAAGTATTTTTTCCAAACACAAGAAAAGTTAAATTAAGCACAGAATTGCACGACCTTAGAGCTGAATATTTTTAATAAGATTAATAAACTTTCAGTGTTTAATAAATCAAATTTCAGTTCATATATTTATAAAGAAACACAACTTTAATTTTTTAAAACATCACCTTGCATTCCATAATTGCTTAAAGTTGTTCTTTATCTTTCCATGCTGGGGATGTAGCTCAGTGACACAAGTGCCTGCCTGGCAAGCACAAGGTCATGAGTTCGATTCCTAGTACCAAAAAAATAAAATAAAATAAAAAGAACCTATGTTTTCAGTGCTGGAGATTGAATGCAGGGCTTTGCACATGCGAAGTAGGTACTGCACTGCTGAGCTACAGCAATAGCCCTGCTTTTAAATTTTGAACTTCATAATTCTCTGTGCTTTTTGTGGCATCTCTGGCTGACACAAAAAAGTAGGAAAATATCACATTTTATGGTGAGATTCACTAGTATATGAATGTACAAATTCCATTCCTATTTAAACTTGGAATCCTTAAACTATAAGATTAAATTGATGTAGTTTTATTTAGGAAGAATGACTCTAATTTTTTGTCCTTGTACTGTATGTAGGCTGCCAGAATATTGTTATAAACTCATAAAACAGTTAAATTCCCCAAATAAAATGTATAGTTTATTCCTAAAATTTTATAAGTCATAGGAAAATAGAATTAAATGTAATCTACATAAAGCAGTGAATCTGTGTCGAATACCTTTATGAGTTTTGCTTTTCCATCTCCTAGAATTCTACATTTTAGAATCTGAAAATTATCATTACTCTGCCATGTTCTTAGTCTGAGCAAATAAAATAAAAACAACAATTTGCAATGATATAGGTATAATCCACAGCTAAAGAGTGAAGGGAATACATTTGGATTTGTGTGTGTGTTTCAGAGGATGGTACTCAAAGAATCTTTCCTTCCCTGAGTCAGATAATGTATTCTAGCTAATGCAAAAAAGATTCCCATCATTCTTTTGGAGTCTCGCTACATCAGAAGCCAGAAAATTCCCTAGACCAAAATAAGTCTGTGAGAAATTACATTCCCTAAGCCAGAAAAATGTCTGTGAGAAAGCAAAGAATGAGCTACCAATGAGAGAATGAAATCCTTACCCATTTTTTCCATGAACTTGTCATAGTTCTCACTTCGGTCCACTTTCCAGCTACCGTTAAATGTCATGATTGCAGTTGAGGCGGATTCAAGGAAGGTAGCACTGCAGTCCTGTCTTTGGGAGAGAATTTATTCTATTTCTTATCTTAGAACCTATTTCATACTGTGATGTGGAAGTTCAAAGTTCAAGAGAGCACCTAATCCCTCTATGCTAAATTACTTTAGTTCTCTTTGCATAATTTTTATACTTTCTGAAATGCAACTGAACTAAAACCTGAGAAGTATATCTACTCTGTCTGAAATTACAATTTGTGGACATACTTATTTCAAGAATTAGAACTATCTGGAGATAGTTTTTCTACCCACAAGTCCAAAGTGCACACTATATTGGGGCTGCCATAATTTGCAGTGTATATCAAATAACATCTGGGAAGTGAGAGTGTAATGACCCGTCTCTTTCTTATGGTTATAAATTGCCTTGGAAAGTCAGACTTGCTGATAAATACAATGGAAAAGCTGAATTTGATACGATTATTGAGACTGAACTTTTATTTTTATTTATGTTCTAAATTATTTTTCTTAAAAATAACGTAAGGTTCAACATATTCTTTTAAAGTGTAAAATTCACTGCTTTTACATTTATTCACAATATTGTACAACGCTCATGCTCTTATTTCCAAATGGCTCATCATTCTAAAACAAACTCCACAAGTACAAAGCAGTGACTTTTCATTTCTGTCTCTATGGATATGTGTATTCTGCATATTTCGTACAAAGAGAATAATACAGTAGGTATGTGTATAATATTTACCTATGAGTAGTTTCATTCTTTCTAATATTACATTTTTACTAACATACATTAACTGTATATGTTAGTAAGTTCAGTGTGACATTCATACAAGATGCTTAATCAAACCCAGCCTTGCTTTGTCTACCCTCCGTTCTCCCCTACCCAGCCTTTAGTTATGCTACATCCAGGTCAACTGCTGTAGCCTCCACACACGGTGGAGAACACTTGGGGCTTGTCTGAAAATGCGTTTTCTAGCAGGTACTTTTGCATTGCATTTAGGCTGGCCAGCAGCTTGTATAAATACCCTAGTACCTGGCAGAGTGCTTGACACAATAGGTACTTCTGAGGGCTTTGTATTGGTTTTGAAGGGTGACAGGTTATTGAGTATGATTCCAAGAGGTGGAACTGTGGCTGGATAACATAAAAACTCTCATACAGCATCTGCTGTGTGCAGAGAGAACAAAAGCCACGTTAGCTGTGCCACCAATTAAAGCATTCCTTTGTTTTCTTCTCCCTCCCCAAACTGGGTAGATTTGAAGCCACAGCCCACTTCACGTTGGGGGTGGCTGAAAGGTAAAAAGAGAGGATCACCGCATCTCTCTTCTTCCGCTACAGACTTCTAGACTGGAGCAGGCCTCAGCTGAGGAGGCCAATGTTAGTGTGCGGCGCACAGTCTTGATTATGAACTAGTCTTAAAATGTTGCTTACTGAAAGGAGGCTGCTGTTGTGACTGAATGTGACCTAAGAACACCTCACTGACTAAGCTTTAGCAGATAAGCTGTAAAAGCTTGCCAAGACTTTATTCTCAGTCAGAAAAGCATGTATCTGAAGGTTTTCAAAAGGCCATGGAGAACAGAATCACATTTAGAAATGCTGAGTATGTCCAGGGGGCAGCCACTCTTTCAGATGGTTGCCCCCTCTTTGTTTTAACATGTAAGCACATTAAAAAGGAAATTCTCACTGGGCATAGTGTCATGAACTTATAGTCCCAGCTACTTGGCAGGCTGAGGCAGGAGGCTCTCAAGTCTTTGGTCAGCTTGGGCTAGTTTGTGAGACACTGTGTGAAAATAAAAAAAAAAATCTGATGCTAGGAGTGTAGTTGAGCAGTAGAGTGCTTGCCTAACATATGTGAGGCCCTGGGTGCAATTCCTAATACCCCCCAATGAAACTACTTTATCTTAGGTCTATTATTTTATGTAGAAAGACGGACACACCAGAATACACAGAGACGTGGAAAAGCAAGATTGTAGCACCGTAGCGGGAAATGCTTTCCATTAGTAACTTTAGTTGTATGAAAAGTGGCTACAATAGCTTTTGTCTCGCCATCTTCTGCCAGAGATAATCACCGGGGAGCCATCATCCTGGTGTAGTTGGCGGGAAGTAGAAAAGTTTATGACTACAGAGTTGAGGGAGGGAGGAAGGGAGAAGGGGAGAGAAAGAGATGAGGAGAGAGGAAGGGCCAGGCGGCAGGAGGGGAAGGGACGAGAGAGGGAAGCTTTCCTTCCGCAGCATCTCCACAGAGATGCACACACGCTTAATCTACTCACTTTCCCAAACTGCGGGATTCTAAGCGTTACGCTATTATAGCACAGAGTAAAGGCCAAGTCTGCACTCACCATCTGTATCAAAGGTCTGTAAGGAAAACGGTGCACTGGTTTAAAGGTTCTAAATAACCTTTGCTAGATGGACTCCGAGTATGAGATAAAAGTTGGGGAACTGTAGCGTTAGAGAGCTGGAGAAAGGAAACTATATAAAAAATTGATCAGAGCATTCAAAATGTCAATGACACCACTCTGCAGAGACAACAGGGCTTTCAGATTGACTTTAATTAGGTCATAGCCACTGGTAAACGGGAGATCACGAACTGAAGATGTACGTTCCATTGGCAGGTTTGTGTGAATCCAAGTGCTATTTGCTTTCACCAATTCTTTTCCGTTTCTTCTGAGAAGCATAGGGTGGGGCTATAGTGCAGCAGCACAAGTGCCCAAGCTCAAGGTCCTGAGTTCGATTCCCAGTGCAAAAAGCAGAAAACCTCAATGAGAAGCGTGAAGTGGTCACAGACGAAGGACGTGGTGTCTTTGCCAGGTGAATCATGGGAAGAAACCACCTAGTTTCTTGTTCCTCACCTTCGTGCTCGAGCTATACACTGTTATTTCTATGGCTGTGAGATCAGGGAGTAAACGTATGTTCCCAGCGGGTGCTACAGCCCGATGCGTCTTTAGCAGTCAAGTCCAAGGCAGCTCCAGTCCCAAGATGACCACCAGTTTAAGTCACAAAATACAGAAATAATTTTAAATGACTTTCTGATAAACACCAGAAAGACCTGAATTTTCTTTATAAAGCAGGAAAATATTGTGAGGACTGGGATGCTTCTAAGACACTGGTATTTCTTCCAGCTTTCCTTTTTCAAAGAGCGAGGAGAGAAGCTAAGGTTTATTGAGTATTTGATGTTTATCAGTTGTTCAGGTGGGTACTTCATGTGATTTGTGCATAACTTCATTTTATAGGTGAGGAAAGTGAGGCTGAGAGAGATTGAATAACTTGACCAGTGTCTTACATAGTACTAATTATTACTGTTATGGTGTGGAAACCCTACTCCGTTCTTTCTAAAATGTGTTCTACTCACCACACCACATTTCTAGGTCAGTGGCCAGACACACCTGTTTTTCTAATGTAGAAAAAATGAGTTGGACCCATCACCTATGGATTTATAAATCCATGAGTCACTTTGAACAGTGATTGGTCTGAGAGGCTATGTGTTCACCTCTCCCTGCTATTCATCACCCACTGAGTGGTCTCAGAAGAAATGAAAATCAGCAGAAACTCTTGCTGATTCCTATCTGTCCAAGCAAAGTACAAACCACGTTCTGAACATGGCTTATGAAATTACTCCTTGTAAGAGATGAACAAAATATATGGTGGATATTTAAATTTAACGAGTTTATTACAAAGACACTGTAGTTCATCTGCCCCAAATACTCCCTTGTGCTTTGGATGCACGGTCTCATCATTCTCGCTGCTTGCTGAAGCCATCATGGGAGTTCTCCCTTGTGTCTTTATGGGCATGGCCGGATATGTAGCAGATGCAGCTGCGACCTGCCATCTAATGACAACACAGCTTCCAAAACATCACAGTTTGCCGGGCTTGGCGTCATGTGACTTCTGACTCTTCGAAGTCAAAACGGCTCTAGAAGGTAAATGTTTTGAGTCAGCCCAGGATAGTATGAAGCCACAATAGTGCAGCTAAAGATGTTCACAAAAGAAGACTTCCATAATTACTTCAGAAAGTGGAGAGACTGATGGGATGTGTTCAAAGTGAGGGTGAATCTTTAGAGAAGGATTAATGACAGTATGTCTTTTATTGTAGTACAATTTTAAAATATTGAACATTCACTATGTGTTTTGCTCACATTGAGCCTGTCTGTAGTTTCATTCCATTTCTCACAGCGTTTCTTGACGCAGACACATTAAACCCCTCGCAGTCCCCAGTCCGCTGAACATCCACGGTTACCTTGGGTCCTGGCACTGACTGCTCCGACTGGTCTGCCTTACACGGCCAGGACTGAGTCAGGTGACCTTTCTCCCAGTTGTAAAGGTCTCCGCAGAGCCCATAAAAGACAAATACAATTGACTTATGATAAGAAGGGTGATATTATTATTATGAAGTCCAAGGACAGCACTGGCTGGGGCAAAGAGGCGTGCAAAGCTCATCTCATCTCAACTGCTTTCTAGAGATTGCAGAGCTCTATTCACCCTACTGTGTATCAGGAGGGAAGCTTTTTCTCCATCATTATTTTTTACATATCATAAACCCATAAAACCCCAGCATGCTAAGGCATTTCCTAATCATCTCAGAGTTTATGGATTCTGTTATTTAAATTTTTGTTATTTTTAAAGAGCAAAAATAAAATTTCAAAACAATAAAATAGGATGGTAACAATGGTTAGTACATTGCATATTGTTATCTTTAAATTAGTTAGAGTATGAGATATTGGCATTTAAATGTCCAAGCAATATTAGCACAAACCTTTATTTTCAATGAACTAAGAGAAATTAGTAGCATAATTATCTTAACTATCTGTGTGTGTGTGTGTGTGTGTGTGTGTGTATAATTTTTCTTTTCCCTTCCTTCTTTTCTTTCCCCCATCCCAGTTTCTTTTCTGTTAAATAGTTTCCTCCCATTTTACAATGCCTATTGTACATTTTGGATCTTCTTTACTCTTTCAGCTTCTCATACTACGGAGACATTATGATGTCTGTACATGCGCACCTGGTTTATCTCACTTGTGAGTATGCGCTTTCTTATTTTAAAAAATAAAAGAAGGAAAGCATATGACAAACAGACATCCATTTACAAAATAGCATAAGAACAATATGAGCAATACTGAATTACAGACAGCGGTGGGAAATTAACAGTGGTTGTTTTATTACATATTGATATCTTCAAAGTAGTCAGAAAAACAAAGAGAGCCATGCAAAATTGATCAAATCATTAATCATTAACTGATCCTTTCAGTAAAGTGACAGAAGTCTGTAATACAACTATGTTAGCCATCCTGTGTATACATATGTACATAGTTTGCCCTTTCTTTTCTCTTTTCCCTCATCCCAGTTGCTCTTTATTTTGAAGAGTTTCCTTTCATTTCACAATGTCTATCATACCTCTTAATTTTTATTCACTCTTTCAGGTTCTTATACTAGTGAGACAATGTATCGCTTACACATGGAGGTCTGATTTATTTCAGAGTATGGTCTCTAGTTGTGACTATTTACCTGTAAAAGCCTTGAGTTTATCTTTCTTTATAGCTGAATAATATTCCATTAGTGAGTATGGTCTTGAGTTACATCCATTAACTATAAAAGTCTCCAGTTTATCATTCTTTCTGGCTGAGTAGTACTCCATTGGATAAAAAGACATTTTTTTATTTTAAAGAGAAAATAACAAAAACAAAATAACAAACATGAACACATAAACAAAACAACATAAAAACAATACAGAATTTTGGACAAGGTGATAGGAAATTGACAGTGATTGTTGTATTACATATTGTTATCTTCAAATTCATTTTTCAGATAAATATAGGCAAGTAAGATCGATCAAATAATTAAACATCAACTGTTCCTTTCAATAAAGCACTAGAAATTAGTAGTACAATTATCTTAGCTATCTTGTGTATATATATATATATATATATATATATACATATTTTCCCCTTCTTTCTTTCTTTTCTCTTTTCCCTCATTCCTGTCACTCTTTCTTTTTGAGCAGTTTCCTTTCCTTTCACAATATCTATTGTACCTTTCAGTTTTTATTTACTCTTTCAAGTTCTTACACTAGGGAGACAATATGATGTTTATACATGTAAGTCTGATCTATTTCACTCATGAATATGGTCTCTATTTGCATCCATTTGCCTATAAAAGCCTTAAGTTTATGTTTATTTATAGCTGAGTAATATTAGATTATATAAAAATAGTACATCTTTCTTATCCATTCCTCAGTTGATGGGCATTTGGGTTGTTTCTATGATTTAGCTATTGCAAATTGCACTGCCATAAACATGGGTACACATATATCATTGTGGTATGATGTTTTTAGTTCTTTTGTAAAAATACTCAAAAGGGAAATATCTGGGTTGAATGGCATCTCTAATCCTAGTTTACTAAGGAATCTCTAGACTGATTTCCACAGTGGTTGCACCAGTGTACACTCCCACCGACAGGGGAGAAGTGTTCCTTTTTACTCACAACCAGTCCAGCATTTGTTATTGGTTGATTTCTAGATGATAGCCATTCTTTCTGGGGTGGGATGGAATCTCAGTGTTGTTTTAATTTGCATTTCTTGGATGACTAATGATGTTGAACATTTTTTCATACATTCATTAGCTATTTGTATTTCTTCATCTGACAAGTATGTATTCATCTCAGATGCCCATTTCTGGATTGGGTCTTTGAATTTAGGGAGCCTGATATTTTTTAATTCTTTGTATGTCCTAGAGAGGTGTCCTTTCTCTGAAGGACAGTTGGCTATAATTTTTTCCCAATTTGTGGGTTTACTTTTTACTCTGTTGGTGATTTATTTATTTATTTATTGGTGATTTCTTTTGATGTGCAAAAACTTTTCAACAAGATGAGACCCTAGATGTTGACTCTTTGAAATATTTCATGTGCAGTTTGGTTTAGGTTCATGAACTCTCTGCCTACCCATATGTCTTCAAGAGTTTTACCTACTTTCTCTTCCAGTAGATTGTTTCTGTTTTAATATTTGGACCTCTAATCAATTTTGACTTTGGTTTGGTGCATGGTGATAGACATGGGTCTGGTTTCAGTCTTCAGCATGTGGTGAGCCAGTTTTTCTAGCACCATTTATTAAAGAGGCTATTTTTCTTCCAGTGAACTTGTTTGTCCCCTTTGCCAAAAAATAAGTTGGCTGAGTGTGTTTGTGGTTGTGGCTGCATCTTCCAGTCTGTTCCATTGATCCTCAGGTCTGTTTTTTGCCAATTTCATGTGATTTTATCACAGTAGCTTTGTTGTTTAAATTCAAATCAAGGATTGTGATGCTTTGCCTTTGTTACCCAGGATTGCTTTTGCTATTCTGGGTCTCTTCTGGCTCAAGAAGAATTTTAGGAATATTTTCTCTAGCTCTGTGAGGTATACCAATGGCATTTTGATCAGAATTGCATTGAATCTGTACAACAGTTTTGGGAGTATGGCCATTTTCACAGCGTTGGTTCTTCCTATCCAAGAGCAAGGAATACTTTTCCCATTTACTGAAATCCTCTTTGATCTCTTTTTTCAGAGTACTGTAATTTTCACTGTATAGATACTTTACTTCTTTTGTTAGACTGATTCCTAAGTATTTCAATTTTTTGGATGCTATTGTGAAAGGTGTGGTTTCCTTAATTTCTCTCTCAGTGTGTTTGCTGTTTGTGTGCAGGAATGCTATTCATTTTTGAGTGTTGACTTTGTAGCCAGCTATGCTACTGAATTTGGTTATTAACTTTAAGAGTCTTTTGGTGGCATTTTTGGGGTCTTCCATGTAGAGTATCATGTCATCTGCACATAATGATAATTTCACGTGTTCTTTTCCTATCCTTATTCCTCTGATTTTTCTCTCTTGTCTAATTGTTCTGGCTAATGTTTCCAGAACTATGTTGAATAGGAGTGGTGACAATGGACATACTTGTCCTTGTTTTTAAAGTGAAAGCTTTCACCACTGTGGAGAGCAGTTGGGAGAGTTCTCCGCAAGCTAGGTCTAGAGGTTCCATTCAAACCAGCTAGTCCCCTTCTGAGTATTTTCCCAGAAGATCTGAAAACATCATATCACTGTGATATATGTGCACCCATGTTTATAGCAGCACAATCTGTAATAGCTAAATTGTGGAAGCAACCCAAGTGTCCATCCACAGAGGACTGAATTAAAAAACTGGCATTTTAATATAATGGAATATTACTCAGCTATAAAGAGGGACAGATTTGGGGCCTTTGTAGGCAGATGGTCACAATTAGACACCATACTCATGAGTGAAATAAATCAGAGGGACATGTGCAAGCAACGTATTGTGTCACTGGTGTAAGAATCTGAGGGTGGGAATATAAACTAAGAGGCATGAAGGAAATCTGTTCAAAAGTAAAGAACAGATGGGATGAGGGAAAGGAGAAAAGGAAGAAAGAGGCAAATAAGTATGTATGTATGTATGTATGTACATATGTGCAGGATGGTTAACATGGTTCCACTATTGTCTTATGTCACTTTATGGTAAGGAATAGTTGATGACTGGTTGCTTGATCAATCTTGTAAGTCTATATGTGTTTTCCTGAGCATACACTTTGAAGTTATCAGTATGCAGTGCAACAACTATTGTTAGTTTCCTGTTGCTTTGTCTATGATTCAATTTTGATTATACTGTTATTGTGCTACTTTGTGTCTCTTTGTTAATGCTTTCCTCTTTTTTGTTGATGTAGTTCTTTTTCTTTTACACTTTAAAAAAATAAAAAAAATTATATAAAGTGAAAGCTTTCAGGTTTTGTCCATTTAGTATGATGCTGGATGTTGGTTTGTCATAGATTGCTTTGATCAGATTGAGGCAAATACCATCTCTTCCAATTTTCTTTAGTTTTTTTCTTTATCATGAATGAGTGTTGGATTTTGTCAAAACTTTTTCTGCATCTATTGAGATGATCATGTGGTTTTAGTCTTTGGCTTTGTTGATACGGTGTATTAAATTTATTGATTTGCATATACTATCCCATCCCTGCATCTCTGGGATGAATCCTACTTGGGTATGGTGTATAATTTTCTTGAAGATTTGATGCATTCTGTTTGCTGATATTTTGTGAAGGATTTTTCATTAGGGAGATTGGCCTATAGTTCTCTTTTTGGGTTGTGTCTTTCTCTGGTTTCGGTGTTAGTATAATACTTGCCTCCAGAAAGGAGTTAGGGAGAATCACTTCCTTTTCAATTTCATTAACAAGTTTGAGGACTATTGGCATTAAATCTTTGAATTTCTTGTGGAATTCAGCTGTGAATTCACCAGGAACTGGGCTTTTCTTTGTTGGTAAGTTTTTAATCATGTTTTCAACCTCATTAGTGGCTATTGGAAGTAATCTTGAGGGAGGAGGATTGCCATGTGTACGAGGCCAGCCTGGGCTACATAGTGAGTACTGGGCCAGTCTGAACCATATAACAAGACTGTGTGTCAAGAAAAACAAACCAAACTAAACAGAAAAAGCATCAGCTTTGCTGTGTATTTTAGGCATGGCTTTACACTCTTGCCAAGAGAATCATGCTCAGTGGAGTTACTACCATGATATGCCAATTCATTATTGGCAGTTTTGAAAATATAGTGAAGGTACAAAAACATGAAAAATTCCAAGCCTCTAAAACATGATCAGCACTAGCATTTGTGTGTGTGTGTGTGTATGTGGATATATATAGCTATACTTCATAGTATATATGCACACATACATCACATATACATACATGTTCCTCATAGTGTATATAGTCTACATGTATTTTTGTCTTTTTCTTTCACTGGTAGAAATTTTTTCTGTACCTGTATAAAAATCTAAGTATGCTGTCATATCCACATCATTTCTATAAAATACACATTTTGTGGGATCATACTCTATGTTGTTTTGTAAAAATCTCAAATATTAACAACCATGTCAACATTTTCTCATTCATTGGATATTTCCTTCTCTTTCCTGTTCCTCTTCCTCCTCCTCCCCTTCTTCCCTCCTTCTCATTCTCCTTCTTCTCTGTCCTCCTCCCTCTTCCCTCCTCTCTTCCTCTTGCCCTTCCTCTTCTTCCTGTTTTTCTTCTCCTTCTTCCTCCTCTTCTTCCTCTTCATCACTTTGTAGTTAAGGCTGGCCTCACATTCATGATGATCCTCCTGCTTTATCCTGTGGAGCACTAGGATTATAGGTGTGCACCAGCACGCCTGGCTGGGACTTGTGTTTTAGAAGCTTTACTTGTTACGAAATGTAGGAGAGATTTGAGGGACCCACGGGAAAATAAGGACAATGAGATATTACCATAAATCTTACTGTGAAAAGAGGACCAAAGCTAAGATGGTGGAAGGGAGGTTGGAGAAAAGGCAGCCACCCAGGGCAGTGCTGTAGGTGGTTGTCATATACTTGACAGCAGATGTGCTGCATGCCAGCCAAGTACGTCTCAAGGGCGTTGGCACAGAATTCCCTTTTCACTTGGTTTGTTTTTCTCAGAGATCAGCCTTTGAAATATAGATAGCATCTAAGTAGCATCAGTAAACTAGACATTGAAATTTGCTCCCAATGAGTGTTTCTACCTTTTCAATAGGAATTTCCCTCTTACATGATTTCCTTGTTAAGGTAACAGAATACGTTTCTTTATAATTTAAATTGATTTTTCAATATCTATTTGAGTTTTCATCCGTGCTTTCTTCCATTCATCTTTCTTTAGCCATAAGTTGAACAAACACAGTTTGTGGAGTTTCATGGAAGTGCAAAAAAGTTTTTTTTTTGCCTTTATCTTTTACTGAGAGGAATTTTTTTCCCTGTGCAAACAGAATTTTCTGCAGTTTGTGATAGATTTAATGTCAACATACATAGTGACTCATCTTTAGAGGTACAGTGTTGAGCCTGGTCTTGTTCGGAGAAAAATGAAGGACCTGCAAGTTAATGAACTGCCAGCTTCTTTATAAAGAGTATTTTTATTACCTTTTGGCTGCCCTAAAAGTAGTTGTTAACAAAGCTTTTAAATTAAACTTTATATCAGAAAATATAGCCATGTATATCATCATAGGCTTTTGAAGTTTTTTCCCGCGGAAAGGTTGACGTCCCCATCCAGAGCTGTGGGTCAAACTCATAGGCTTGCTAGCTAGCTGTCTACTACTGAGCTGTACTTCTGTTCCTGAAAAACTTTAAGACTATTAGACTAAAAGGATAATATAATCAGTGAATATTATCTGTTTAGCTTACTTCACACAGGACTATTAGCTGCAATAATTTTGAATGGTCAAGGATAATTCTCTAAAATGAAAGTAATGCACCTTTGGCCTATTAGTGTAACCAGATACAAACTATCAAGTTTCCCCCTTACATTCAATTGCAGTGTCTTTGTTCTGTAAAGAGCAGTCCATTTGTCTGCTCTGGTCACCTAGGCCAATTAAATAACCTTCCTCCGTAAGCATGGCCTATATAGTACTGCATTTGGATTAATAACCCAAATGGTAACATGCTGGCCTCACAATGGAAGAGTTTAAGTAGAACTATTTCTGCTTGGAATTGGAATTCATCCAAGAATTTATTTGAGCCTATGGCATATGACCTCTGGAACCCCAAATACCAGAATTGTACTCTGTAAAAAATGAACCATATACTACTGAAACAGATAGTAAATTAAACTGAGTTTCACAACATGCTGTTTTTGACATTATAGTATCCAAAGACTTCTCACAAATTAGTTCCTGCTGCTATGGAAAAGACTATTTAAACTAAATTATAATAGCTCTCCTACAGTGAAAATCCAACTGTCTAAAGAGTGATTTAGGGCCCTATGTCACCAAGGAGTCCAAGACCCCATTACTGCAAGTGAGTAGAAGGTCAGTGAAAATGAATACACGTTATGAACTCTACATTTCTAACAAATATGTTGCAAAGGATAAAATGATAATTCAAGGAACATGTACAAGTTTGACTAATTTTTTTAGAATATGTGCTGCTGAAGCAAGTACACTGCTTAATATTTTTAATGGTAGCCTTTATATGAAAGAATAATTCAACCTGTACTACTTCAAAGAAGAATACAATAAATCCCCTTTAACCACCTATAACTTGAAAAGTACAACAGCACTACACAGGCATAACCTTTGGTACTTACTATTTCCAAAAGGCTCAATGGCTGTCTGCTGTGAGCGTCTGAGAAGCTTGGGCTGCAAGCGCTGCCTTGGCCCTGGAAACTTGCTTGTCTCCTGAAGAGGTCCTGCTGGAAGTGCCAGGGAATTCTGGCCATGATGAGTGACTGGTGGATAAATAGCCCAGCTTGCTTGCCTTCAAGAAAGATGACTTTCAGGTGTATTTTATTTGGTCTTCAAGAAGTCCACAGTGGTAACTTACTATCTCAACTCAACCTGCATAGACTTACTTCCCTTTTCTTCCTATTCTGGTCCTTTACCTCTTTACCACTGTTGTCTGCCATAGCACCTCAAATAAACTACTTATGCTCAAATCCTTGTTAGGCTTCGCTTGTGGCAGAATCCAACAATGGTCAGTACTTTTGAAGTTCCCCATGTTCATCCTCAATTTCAACCTCAACTCTGGCTTCTCCCACAACAGACTCACAGTTCTGGGGGGCCTCGAGTCAAGACAGAGATGTGGGTGTCGTAGGCTATGAGCGCATGATACCTTTTAGACGTCTGTCACTGCGGGTGGTAGTTTTCTTCTGTATCTGCACCTTCACTTTCCTTGTGTACTTGTGTATGTCCACATACCCTCTTTTTGTAAGTGTTATTAGGGTCTATCCTAATGAGCTTATTTTAGCTTATTTCCTTAATGACCCTGTTTCCAGATATGGTCAGATTCTGAGATTGTGGGAGTGAGAATTTGAGCATGTAACTTCCACGGAGATACAATTCAGGCAGAAGCAGTAAAAAATAATGTTTTTCAGTTTTCTTGAACAAAATGTTTTAAAACTGCCTCAATTTAATTTATATTAAATGTACTTTTCTGTGCTTTTTAAAAAATTATTCTTATTTTTTAATTGACATAAAAATTATGCATATTTTGAGTACTTTGTGATGTTTTAATATATGAATACATTATATGCATAGCATCCAGTCATGCAGTCCTTTTAAGAAACAAGTTTTATTCCAAGATCACCATCGCTATACCATATCCCTGGCTAATTATCCTACAAGCCAGAATCGCTCTCCAGATAAGGGCAATGAGAAGTATTAGGGGGATGTGAGGCACTACCAAGGACACAGATACTATAAAGGAATGGGGAGGTTAGTTGAGTGTGTCTGTATGTTGACAGAGCTGCCCTTTTTAGTTTTCAGAGTGCAGCAAAGTCTTTACTCTCAAAACAAGTGCTTTTTGGGAGGAATCTGTCAGCCCATGTGAAAGATGTGAAGAAAGTGGAATTGTACTTACTACCAACAAATGACCTAACAAGATCACCCAGCAGGAAAGTTCCCAGTTGACAAACCAACAAGGCCATTAGTCGTAGGCCTTGCAAAATGAGCATTTTTCAAGGAGACATTTGAGGGAAAAGTCTCTAATGTGAAATATAGAAACAAAACAAATAGGTGAAAGCACCTTAGATACTGTGTGGGAAGACAAAACCTCATGTGTATGTGTGTATATATAGATTGTATTGTAGAAGTAATACATGTTTCTAGAGATGAAAGTTAGAAAGTGCAGTGGGGAAAACAATGATGTAGCCTTCTATAACCCCGCCATTTAGTAATTACCACTGTTCATATCTGCCTTGAATTGAGTTCCCTGAAAAACAGACTTGACAGAATTGAACAGAAGAAGGAATGTTCTTAGGAAATAAAAGCATTTGGATTAGGCAAAAGGGCAAATTTGATCTGCTCTGCAGTAGCCATGAAGCTTACTGTAACAAAGCTTAGGCAATCCTGTGGGGAGATTTGGAACTCAAATAGCTCTTGAATAGCCAGGAGGCATCACCTCCATTGCTGCCTTTGTGGTTATTTATTCATGTGTCTGTTGTGCCAACACTGAGGCATACCAAAGACAAAGACCGCCTGTGTGAATTGGCCAAGTCTTTCTATCTAGTTGGTGGTTTATTATCATTTTTCTGGCAGGTGCATTTTTATGAGTATCAAAATTAGAGTTGAAAATCTAACATGTTGTACCCACACATAGTTCCATTCCATGCTGCTTTATCAGACCTACTTGCATTCAGTCTTAAAATATTTCCTCCTTAGAGTAATCCTTACCATTTCATATGAGTCTATGAGTATTTTTACATTGTATAACTTCTCTTTCTACACAAAGTGGATGGTCAGGTATACTGGCCAAAGCACTTCCCCTCAGGATTTTCTGTTACCATTTTTAAGCCCACTTCTGTTTCCTACACAAATGTTAAATATATCCACCCATTAACTAAGCATGACCTTTTCTCTCTCCCACCAATGTAACCAGAAGTACTAACTGGGAGAAGAGCCAGCACAGTGGAGCTGGGTATCATGGAGATCTGGTCACTTGCTTGGGAAGCTCACTTAGCCATTCTGGGCCCATCATGTCTAATCATTTTGTTTTTAAATATTTTATTTTGAAAAGTAAAAGAACGAAAACATATTGACAAACAGACAGCCACTTACAAAGTAGCACCAGAATAGTACAATCAAAACTGAATTACAAAAAAAAAAAAAAAAAAAAAAAAAAAAAAAAAAAAAAAAAAAAAAAAAAAAAAAAAAAAAAAAAAAAAAAAAAAAAAAAAAAAAAACTGAATTACAGATAAGGTAACAGGGAATTAACAATGGTTGTTGTATTACATATTGATAACTTTGAACTCTATACTCAGGACATCATGTCTAATATTAACGTACCATTTTCAGCTTAAAATTGGACTACTTCTGGATTCATCCAAACCTATGACTTTCTAGGTTTTACAACTTGGTTCTTGTGTATTTCAGGGCAAATAATTCATTGTTGTAGGGGGCTGTTCCATACATTGTAAGACATTTCATGGGATCCCTGACTTCTACATCTAGATGCTAAGTGGTCCCTCCCTTCCAAGTTGTGACAACCATAAACTTGTCTAGACATCACCTGATATCACTTTCCAGGGAGTGGGGTGGGAATCTCCCCTAGTTGAGAGCATCTGGTCTAACAGAAAGTGAGAACATGGTCCCATAGTCAGGTTCTCCCTTTGCTAAAGCCCAGAAGCATGTCAGCAATTTTTAACATATATAATAGCTCATTATAAATTATATGACCTTATTTGAGAATCCAAGGACCTATTTCATGATGGTTACACTGGAGCTTTTCCTAAATGCCACATAGCACATTTTACTGTCACAAATATTTCCAATACCATGGGGTTTGCTAGATCATACGGGTAAACAGCAGAACTGCTTGCATTGTTGTGTAGCCCTTGTGTACTTTGAGCCCTGCTTGCTGATGCTGGTCTCCCATATTGCTCACTTAATGGGTTAGAACAGAATTCCCAAGTGTAAAAGACATTGCCTCTAAAGCCATGGACCTGTAAGAAGTTGTGCTTCCTTTCTGGTGTGGGAGGTATGAGATGAAATGATTTTTGTCTTTTGAAGGGATGTCTCATTGTACCAAAAATAAAGTATATGGACATAACACTGACACTTAAAATATTACTGTTGAGGTGGGTTTCCCAATCTTTGTGGGGTTTACTCTTGTTCTATGGAGCACATGTCTTACCAGAGCATACAAAATACCTGATACTTCTTGCTCATCTGCTCCATTAACATGGTGTTATCAATGGAGCTGACCACTGATGTGCTATAGAATGTCTAGGTGGGACATTCTTTTTGTGGGAGAGCTAATAAAACCCTGAAAAAAGACCATAAATACATACTGCCGCAGCACATCTCAGCAGACAATGAGGGCAGGCCTGAACACCAGGAAAACTAGGGCCACTAGTGACCTCTGCTGAACTACCACAGAAGAGGGAGACTGAGTGCTGTGCCTCCAGCATCAAACATGACAAGATGAAGGACTAAAACGCAATCTCAGAACTCCATCCCACTCAGAACAAGTCCAGGAGACATCAACATAGGAGAACTTGGTAAACACACACCTATAATTGCTGAAATGATTGCAATGGAAGTAAAGAAACAACTCCATCAGGCCATAGAAGACATCAGATCAGAAATAATCTCTCGGGCAAAAAATGAAATAACAATAATAATGAAAGAATTGCTCAGCATATCTAGAGAAGAAGTAGATAAAAAAATAGATGAACATTGGCAATGGATGCATGAACAATATAGGAATGAATTAGAACACATGAAACAGACTCAAAGAGATTTCCAGGAAATGAAAACTTCCACTGAAAGCTTGCAAAAGTGCTTGAATGAAGCTGAAGATAGAATTTCAGATCTTGAAGACAGCATGGCAGCTAGTGATCGTGAAAGGATCTCTTAAAATAAATGATCCAGGAGAAATGAATTCAACAGCTGCAAGATGAGGCAAAGAGAAATAATGTCAGACTAATAGGAGGCAGTGAAACAACAGGAGGCAACACAAATGACATAGAAAGAATGTTTGCAGAAATAATAGCAGAAAATTTCCCAAGCATGGAAACAGGAGCTGAGATACAGGAAAGTGAGGCATATAGAACTCCTACTAGTCATAACCATAATAAAACTACACCCAGACATATAATAATCAAGATCCCAGATTTCCAGCAAAAGAACAGAATATTAAAAGCTGCTGGAGAAAATAAACAGATCACCTATAAAGGAAAACCCATCAGAATCATGGCAGACTTCTCAACACAAACCCTCCAATCGAGAAGAGCTTGGAGCGAAGTATTACACATCCTAAGACAAAACAGCTTCCAGCCAAGACTGGTGTAGCCTGCCAAACTATCCTTCAAGTTTAATGGAGAAATAAAATATTTCCATTGGAAAGAACTTCACGAGTGCCAAACCACCCTTACAAAAAGTAGTAAAAGACATTCTAGACAGAGAAGAAAATGACCATAATTTCTTTTTTTTTATTTAAAAAAAATAAAAGTACAAAAACATATTGACAAACAGACACCAATTAGCATAAAAAATAGTACAATCATAACTAATCCACAGACAAGGTGATATGATCTCAACAGTGGTTATTGCTTTATCCATTGATATCTTCGAAGTGTAAATATATAAACCCATATACAGACATGCAAATTTAGTCAGACAATTAATCCTCTCAACAACAGAAAAAACACAAAAAACAAAAATCCAAAGACAAAAAACAAAACAGGCAAACATCAACAACAGCAAAAAAAAAAAAAAAAAAAAAAAAAAAAAAAAAAAAAAAAAAA
>PVLD010006655.1:0-98599 GCA_004027595.1 Dinomys branickii | reverse complement strand
AAAGGAAAGTCTGTCAGAATCACAGCTGACTTCTTAGCATAAACTCTCAAGTCAAGGAGAGCTTGCAGTGAAGTATTTCAGGTTGCAAAGGACGTTCAATCTAATTGGTGTACCCCACAAAACTATAAGATAAGAGAAATAAGATACTTCCATGACAAAGAACATCTGAGGAAATTTATGACCACTAAACCAGCACTACAAAATGTTTTGGAAGACATTTTACAAAGAGATAAACACTACATGTAGCTCCATGAACCTCAACAGAATGCATCCACCAGGCAAGACAAATAATTAAACAGAGGGAGGGAAAAAAGAGGGAGAGGCAACAACAGGAAAATAACATGACAAGGATAAGCCAATACATACCAATAATAACCATCAGTGTTAATGGTCTCAATTCACCAATCAAAAGACACAGACTGGTAGAATGGGTTAAGAAGCAAGAGCCAAACATGTGCTGCATACAACACATTTAATTCAAAAAGAGATCCGTAGACTGAAAGTCAAAGGATGGAAAACAATATGCCATATGATAAGAACCCAAAAGAAAGCAGGGGTATTTTCAAGAAAAGTGAACTTCAAGCCAAGACTGATTAAGAGACATAAAGAAGGACAGTGTATCACTATAAAGGGAATAATCCATGAAGAAGAGATAACAATCATAAACATATATGCACAAATACCGGTGCCCCTAATGACATAAAACAAATATTAACAGGCCTAAAAATCAAATGAGCACTAATATAATTATATTAGCGCACCTCAATACCCCACTCTCACAGAAGGTAGATAAACTAGACAAAAATTCAACGATATATTAGAACTGAACCAAACTTTTAAACAAATTGATTTAGTAGATTTCTACACAGTGTTCCATCTTACAATATCAGAATACACATTCTCAGCTGCACATGGGGTGTTCTCCAAAATAGACCACATACTAGGTCACAGAACATGCTTAAGTAAATACAAAAGAGTTGAAATTATCTGATGCATATTATCAGGTCACAGTGCACTAAAATTGGAAATCAATTGCAAAAGAAACCACAAGCACTTCACAAACACATGGAAATTATATAGAAACCTCCTGAACAACCAATGGGTCACAGATGAAATTAAAGCAAAAATTAGACAGCTTCTACAATTAAATGATAAGGACAATACAGCACACTGGAACTTAAGGGACACAATGAAAACTGTCCTAAGAGGGAAATTTATAGCAGTAAATACCCATATCAGGAAAACAGCAAGCATAAATAGACAACTTATTGATGAACCTCAAACTTATAGAAAAAGAAGAGTAGGCTTGTATGAGGAATTATAAAGATCAGAGCAGAAATTAATGCACTGGAGACTTTAAAAAAACAATACAAAGAATCAATAAATCAAAGAGTTGCTTTTTTGAAAGATTATATAAAATTGACAAAGCTTTATCCAAGCTTATCAAAAACAGGAAAGAAAAGGCTTGAATTCATGCAGTTAAGACTGAAAAGGGTGAAATCACAATGGATTCTGCAGAAATCCAGATCATCTACACCTACTTTGAAACTTGTGTTCTAGTAAGAAAACTTGTATTCTAGTAATGCAGAAGAAATGGAGAGATTCCTAGATACATGTGGACTACCAAAGCTTGAATCAAGAAGATATAAAAGTCCTAAGTAAACCAATATAGTCAACTCATTTGGGACCTCTCCTGTCTCTCAGGAGCTATTCCTATCCCCTATTCCTAGTCCCTATTCCTTTTCTCAAATAAATTTTAGTACTCTTTTTTTTTTTAATTTTATTTTTTTAAATTTTTTTATTTTTTTGGCGGTACTGGGGATTGAACTCAGGACCCTGCGCTTGCTAGGCAGGCACTTATTCCACTGAGGTATATCCCCAGCCCCTTTTTTTTTAATTTTAGTACTCTTAAAACAATATCAATTAATGAAGTCAAAGATGTAATTAAAAACCTACCAACAACGAAAAGCCCAGGCCCTAAGAGATTCACTGCTGAATTCTACAAGAAATTTAAGGAAGGCCTAACACCACTATTTCTCAAACTCTTTAATGAAATTGAAAGGAAGCAATACTCTCAAATTCATTCCTGGAAGCAAGCATTACCCTGATATCAAAACCAGACAAGGACCCAACTAAGGAAGAGTTTAACAGGCCAGTCTCCCTAATGAACATAAGATGCAAAAATCCTCAATAAATTAGTGGCAAACAGAATGAAGTAAATCATTGAGAAGATTATACACCATGACCAAGTTGAATTCATCCCAGGGATGCACAGATAGTTCAACATACATAAATCAATAAATGTAACACACCATATTAACCAAGCCAAGGACAAAACTCATATGATTTTCTCAACAGATGCAGAAAAAGCCTTCAACAAAGTCCAGCACCCATTCATGATAAAAACCCTACAGAAAATTGGAGGAGATGGTCTTTATCTCAATCTGATAAAAGCCATCTATGACAAACCAACAACCAACATTATACTAAATGGACAAAAACTGAAAGGTTTCTCTCTAAAATCAGGAGCAAGACAAAGATGTCCACTGTCTCCACTGTTATTCAACATAGTCCTGGAAACTTTAGCCAGAGCAATTAGACAAGAGAAAGAAATAAAAAGAATAACAATAGGAAATGAAGAAGTTAAGTTGTTATTATTTGCAGATGCCGTGATACTCTACATAGAAGTCCCCAGAAACTTCCCTAAAAACCTACTAGATTTAATAAGCAAATTCAGTAGCGCAGCTAGATACAAAGTCAACACTCAAAATCAATAAGCTTCTTGTACACAAATAACAAACTCACTGAGAGAGAAATTGGGGAAACAACACCTTTTACAATAATATCCAAAAAATTTAAATACCTACAAATCAATCTAATGAAGGATATAAAAGACCTCTACACTGAAAACTACAAGCCGGGTGTGGGGTGCACACTTGTAATCCCAGCACTCAGAAGGCTGAGGCAGGAGGATCACTGCGAGTTTGAGACCAGCCTGGGCTACAAAGTGAGCTCAAGGCCAGCTTGAACTACACAATGAGATGAAAGAAAGAAAGAAAGAAAACTACAGTACTTTGAAAAACAAGATTGAAGTGGATATCAGTAAATGGAAAAATATCCCTTGCTCTTGGGTAGGAGAACCAATATAGTAAAAATGGCCATACTTCCAAAACTGTTATACAGATTTAATGAAATCCAATCAAAATTCCAATAGCAAATCTCACAGAATTAGGAAAACAGTCCTAAAATTCATTTGGAACCAGGAGAGACCCAGAATAGCAAAGGCAGTTCTGGGCAACAAAGGCAAGGCAGGTGGCATCACAATCCATGGTTTGAAATTATACTATAAAGCTACTGTGATATAAATAGTGTGGTACTGGCAAAGAAAAACTCCCAAAACAAAAAACAGACCTGAAGATCAGTGGAACAGATTAGAAGATGCAGAAACAGCTCTAGACATCCTCAGCCACCTTATTTTTTTTTTTTTTTTTTTGGCGGTACTGGGGATCGAACTCAGGACCCTGCGCTTGCTAGGCAGGCGCTTATTCCACTGAGCTATATCCCCAGCCCCAGCCACCTTATTTTTGACAAAGGTGCCAAACACATTTACTCAGAGAAAGATAGCCTCTTTAATAATCGGTGTTGGAAAAACTGGCTCTGCACATGTCAAAGATTAAAATGGGAAACCATATCTTCCACCGTGCACTAAACTAAACTGAAATGGATCAAGATCTAAATATTAAAACAGAAACATTAAATCTGCTAGAAGATAGAATAGGTAAAACTCCTGAAGACACTGGTAAAGACTTTATGAATTCTCAAAGAATCAACGCCTGGGATCTCATCTTATTCAAAAGCTTTTTGCACAGCAGGAGAAACCACCAACAGGGTGAAGACACAATGCACAAGGTGAGAAAAAATGTTGACAGCTGTTCCTCAGACAGAGGATTACAATCGAGAACATATAAAGAACTACAAAGAATCAGACCTCTCACCTTTAAAGACCGAATCTAAAAATGGGCATCTGAGATGAATGCACATTTCTCAGATGAAGAATTTTTCACTGAGCACTTAGCACAATGGGGCCCATAACAGACTCTAACTAGCATGTGTGGATAAGCTGGGGATATCACTATTACCTGTAATTCTAGCTACTTGGAAGGCTGAGGTACAAGGATTAAAAGTTCCAGGCTGGCCCTCAGAATTTAATGAGACCCTACCTCAAAATTTAGAAAGGGGGGTAGAGGCTGGGGAAGTAGCTCAGCACTCCCTAGGTTTAACCCCTAAGAGCAGAAAACAAAAAGAACCATGAAGGATTCATGGGAATGAATGAGTGGGAAAAAAAAATTTCCATCTCTTTTCACTTTCTCTTCAAGAAACTAGATGAACAGGTGACTTCGGTGCCTCTGGTTTGCTATCTTTTTGGCTTGAACATGAATCCTTATCCATTAAAACGGGTGGGAGCCACCATACTAACTTTCATAGAGACTGGACCCCAAAGGCGGCAGTTTGCCTCCCTGGAGCCTGGCAGGTCACTTGATTTCTTCAAGCTCAGAAAAGTCTTCATATGTAATAGCTGGTTTGATGGCCTTTGTCTTGAGGCCCAAATCAAGAACAAAGACTGGACATGGTAATGCTCCTTTGTAGTCCCATAATCCCAGCACTCAGGAAGCTGAAACAGAAGGATCACTGCAAGTTTGAGGCCAGCCTGGGCTCTGTGGTGTGTTCAAGGCTAGTCTGAACTACACAGCGAGACCCTGTCTCAAAAAATGAATAAATAAAATAAAAGAGCAAAGGAAGAAAGAAGAGAGATACTCACATAGGCACATGCTTGCATTATTTACAGTCAGATAAGACAAAATTAATCCTAACAAGGAAATAAAGCAAAAAGTAGCTCACCCTAACAGAAGCATTCACTGAATTTATAATAACCAAGCTTCGTTTTCTTTGGAGGAGATGCCGTTATTTATCAGACATGGATCGATGAGCTGCGTTGGAAAACTGGTGCCTGTTCCAAAGTTGTGATGGGTGAGGAGGTAAGAGAAAGAGGAGACTTAGTTATCCCAAGTCAGAAATGCCTCTGGGGTGATCTCTGAGGAGGCTGAGGCGGCCAGGCCACCGCAGCATGGAACTTGGCAGGTGGAGCAAGATATTTCCTACAGTTACCTGTATTTGTTACAAAGTAGAAATACTCTTTGTTGTTGTAAATTTTTAAAATATTGCAAACGTGAACGGGGCATGGTGGTGCATGCCTGTAATCCCAGCTCTCAGGAGGCTGAGGCAGGAGGGTTGTTTTGAGTTCAAAGCCAGTCTGGCCTACAGAGTGAGCTCAAGGTCAGCTTGAACTGCATAGTGAGGCCCTGTCTCAAAAAGACAAAAGATAAAAAAATAAGAAAAAATTGCAAACATAAATGGAGTTGAAGGTATACACCCCTTCTGCTAGTCCCGTGGAGCAGGTAATGTTGGTGTCCTGCCATATTCTCTGGGTGCCCCTGAGGTCACTGTCAACAGGTGTTATACCAGGAGCATGAACATCCCTGTGGACTCAGGAAGATTCTGCCAGCGCACCCAGGGAAGCTAATGTAGCCAGCTGGTAAGAACCTGGTAGCTAGGTTTACTAGATGTAATAAAGGGTACCCAGTTCAACTTGAACTTCAGATAATAAAGAATTTTTAAATAACTGTTTATCACACATTATTTGGAACATATTTACTCTGAAAAGTATTTGCTACTTAACTGAGCTTCAAATTTAATAGTGGGCTGAACTGCTGCTCTTTGCTAAGTCTGGCGGCCCTCTCAGTGGCTCAATCAGGCAGTGGCCCTGGGCTTTGGGAAGCTGTCCTTCCCGAAGAACCCAGCTGCAGCACAGGGTGCACCTGAGTGCCAGGTCCCCCAAGATCCTCCTCAGGGTCCTCGTCCTGGGAAAATGACCTCTCTGATTCTCACAACCCAAGTGTCACCGCCCTGAGCCCAACCACAGGGCAGCCCCTGGGAGAAGCAGGACAGGTCTGGATAGGGAGCGAGGCCCCAGGAGGCTCTGTAGAGGGTGAGATCATCCTTGGGAAGCCAGCCACACTCTTAGGATAAGTTGCCGTAATCATTTAGTGATTCAAGAACTGCAAATTGAAGCAACAATAAAATATAATTCTTGCCTCTCAGAGTAGCTGGTATTTAAATCATAGTGGTAACTGACTTTGTGGGGTGGCAAGTATATCCCGGGCACTGCAGCAACTTCTTTGAGATGGGGCCTCCTCCGGACACAACACCCTTGGGTCTGACCAGAAGAGGCCGGGCGGTGGAATGGCCACAGGGCTCTGGGCCCCTCACTGTGCACTTACCATGCAGCCAGGAGCTTTTCCAGGAGGGGATTTGGGAGCATCTCACTAGAATTAAATGCACGTCTCTATTAACCCAGCAATCTCACTTCTACTATGACTATGTAAAGGCATATGTGCAAAGATACTTATAATGGTATTGTTTATACTGATGAAAATGGAGAGTCATTGTTCATAAATAAAGGCCCGGTGAAAATACATTCTGTCACACACAAGGGACACGGGTGAGTGTGCATAGGCAGGTGTGCATGAGAGTGGGCGTGTATGTGAGGAAGTGATGCCTTGATGACATGCAGATGCCACTGCGATGGCAGAAAGTGGCAGAACGTCTCACCTCATTTTACTGTGGTGGGAGTATGATATCTACACCCGTATCAGTGTAGATAGATACTGTGGCGATGCCATATATAGATACGAGATAGAGATGTGACTAGGGAGAGAGATTACATTCAGTGTAAATGTAGAAGCAGGAATGTAGCTATACTTGTGCCAAGTGGTTAACTCACAGAGCTTAGCTCTGGGATGGTGGGAGAATCTTTTCTATTCTATATTTCATGAAAAAAGAGGCTCGGGGGAGGAATTATAGGTGTTTTGCTTTTATTTTTGTGTTTTCTTGCAAATTTGACTATCTGTGTAATAAATGTGTTGTTTTTGTAAAAAGAAAAGAAAGTATTTTTAAAAAACAATCCCGCCGGGTATGTGCCTGTAATCCCAGCACTCAGGAGGCTGAGGCAGGAGGATCATTGTGAGTTCAAGACCAGCCTAGGCTACAAAGTGAGCTCAAGGCTAGCCTGAAATGCACAGGGAGACCCTGTCTCAAAAACAAAAAAAGGGGCTGGGGATATAGCTCAGTGGAATAAGCGCCTGCCTAGCAAGTGCAGCGTCCTGAGTTCGATCCCCAGTACCGCCAAAAAAAAAAAAAAAAAAACAAAAAAAAAAACAAAAAAAGTCTTGGCAACATTTGCTGTTATGTTTAACTGTATCATAGGTTCAAGGGATTGCGGTGGGAAAATTGCAAGTTAAAGCCCAGCCTGGGCAATTTAGTGACCCAATGAGACCCTGTCTCTAAATTTAAAAAGGCCTAAGATATAGCTCAGTGTGAAGGTCTTGGTTCAATCCGCAGTACCTGCCCCCTGCAAAAGGTCCATAGAACAGTTCAAGAGATGTAACCCAAAGCCTCCTACTAGCTGAGTGCACTGGCTGCACACCTGCAGTCCCAGCTACAGGGGAAACTGAAGCAGGAAGCTCATTGGAATCCAAGATTTTGAAACCAACCTGGGCAACATAGTGAGACCCTATCTCAAAAACCAAACAAATATAAAGTCCTCTATTGCTCAGTAGCATCGTCTTGGACAAAAGATGTGGCAGAAGTGACCCAAATATCGTTCTGTCTCCCTGCGCAGAAAGAACCAGCACCTGCCCAGCTTGGGCTGTGGAGGCCAAAGGGAAGACCACAGAAGTATGAGCCACCCACCTGCTTCCTGGGCACGTCTGGTCTAGTTGAGGCTTACATGTGACAGGGCGGGGTGCTGCAGAAGCTTCATGAATGTGTGACAAAGCCAGGTGCAGTGATGCACACCTGTCATCTCAGCTACACAGGATGCTGGGGCAGGAGAACTGCAGACTCGAAGCCAACCGAGGCAATATAGCGAGATGCTGTGTCAGTATTTTAAAAATGGGCGGATGTGCAGCTCAGTGGTAGAGGGCCTGAGTTCAGTCCCAGTACCGGTGTCTGAGACAGGGTGTGATGCTATGGTTCAGAGACAGGACTGGCCAATCAGAACCTCTCCCAGGGAAGCAGGATGCATTGCAAACTGGCCTTGAAAGAGAAGTGGATGGAGATGCCCGCGGAGGGTCAGGCAGCGCTCCAGCTACAGCCCTGAGGACAGCAGGATGAAAAGGCCCTGTGGTGAAATGAGTTAGGGCTGGGCTGGCTCTTCAAGGACTCTGGCTGGCAGGAAAGAATGCAGGAGTTCAGAGACTCAAATAATTATTAGACAGAAAACATTGTAACATTTTTGCCTCAGCTTCAGAAGTAATATGTGTCGGTTAAAGAATGTGCACAGAGGGGCACAAACAAAATATTAAAAAATCACCAGACATTCTCTCTGCTACACACCATTCTGGACATGTTAGTTTGCCATCTGCTGTGGGAGAGACTGTGCAGGGTCACTCATACCCATTCTTGCCGAGCCCTTCAGTTCTCAAGCTCTATGAGTTCGCTGGGCAGAGTACCAACTTCTGGTCTATCTTGCAGTGAGGCATGGCTGTGTGGTTAATGTTTGGTTAGGAAATGCCAGCAGAAGGAATGTGGGTAACGTCTTGTTCAGGGTCATGTTTAACCTCCGTGTCTACTTCTCCCCTCCCCCCACAGCTGTGATGGCAGGATCTGGAGCAGCCACTGTAGACCATGAGGTGGAAGAGGATGACAGAAGAAAGAACCTCGGTCCCTGACCTTATACACCCTTCATCAGCTCTAGACACCATTAACTTCTATTTTGTTTAAGTCGCTATTATTTTGACCCTAGTTTTAACATCTGAAAATTTATCTTCACAAACACTACAGCTTTTAAAAAAGCTGAACACTATAGTATGACTCTATAATGGATTTCAAGTATTTTATTTTACATGTGTCATAAATTATTCATCCAATTTTTAATTTTTATTTCTATTTTCCACCATAATACATACACTTGAAGTCATGCCTTTGGAGGTATTTGTGATGATTTCTTAGTACAAACTCGGAAATAGAACTTCTGGGTCAGAGACTTTATGCATTGTTAAGGCCTTAACTTCCAGAGGCACCAAACCACTGGCAGTGAGTGAGTTAGTATAGGTTTCCTGGAACCCTCCCTCAATAACTTTGGGTGTTACAACTGGCATAAGGCACAGGGGCCAATAGGTTTTTGAAAACTTAGGAAATTAGGCAGAAAAATTAGACTTGATAGGCATTGGGAGCAGATTCTCCATCAGGAAGAAGAGGGACTGAAGAAAAAAACTGGGAGCAAATTGGAGACCAAGAGAATGAACTCTTGGCTAGCGAGTCTGGTGGGCTAGCTCAAGGCTGCGGGCGGGGGGGGGTGGGGGGCGGTTCCATGGAAAAGGCGTGGCACACGGAAGGAGGACAGAGCTGCAGGAGGAGGGGGGCCCAGCCCTGTGCCCGAGAGGAAACGTGGAGGGGTAACGGGGACCTTCAGGTGGAAATGCACCGACGCGGGCCATCCGTTTGTTCAACAAATATTTACTGAGCTCCTGCAGAGGGCCAGGCAAGAGAGGCAAAGCTCCCCCTCTCCTGAGCCAGCAGTCCGGAGTGGAGATGGTCACCTAACACGTAAGAAGATCAACAAGCAGGTTAGTTTCAGCTGGTGTTTGAATGGGAGCCGGGAGGGTGTTCAAGGCGCGCGGGGGCTGGAGTGGCAGGAGGAAGAGGAGCCGGGACAGGGGCCTTTCCATGTCCTCATCTGATTCTTAGAGAAGCTCGGACCTGGCCCGGAGCTTGTGGTGGGAGCGCGGGGCCGGGAGATGGTTGGAATGAAGGCTGATCTGCTGCTCCAGCTGCCGGGCTGCTCCAGGAACTTGGCACGAGGCCAGGAACACACAGTAGAGGGGGCCCTGTGCTGCTCCACGGCTTCTAGGACTGTCCACGGTTTGCACGGCGGACTGAAAACAGCTCCTTCTTCTGTCCGGCTTCTCATTCTTGGGCTCTCCCTGGTTCTGAGTCAGCACTCACCTGTAGGCACTCTCCAGCTGGGCCTGCAGGGACCCCAGCGGGAGCTTGTGTCTCTACTGTTCTTAGGTATTATGCCCAGACCCAGGGAGCTTCTCCATATGCTCTTTGTGTCTGCTGTTAACAAGTTTTGGGGAACATCACCGCTCTTAGGGAAACGCAAGGCAAACCACAGCGAGACAGCACTTCACACCCCTCCAGGCCGTGATTATAAAACACATGGAAAGCGGCAAGTGTTGCTAAGCACCCTTGCACATTGCTTGTGGAAATATAAATGGTGCAGTGGCTGTGGAAAATGATACGGCCATACCTCAAAAAACTGAAGAGGGCTGGGTGTGGAGGTGCACGCCTGTAATCCCAGTATTCAGGAAGCTGAGGCAGGAGGACAGTGGCAAGTTCGAGACCAACCGGGCCTGCAGAGTGAGCTCAAGGCCAGCCTGAACTGCATAGTGAGCTCTGTCTCGAAAAAGAAAAAAAAATAAAGAAAAAAACATAGGTAAAGTGACTTTAATATTAAAATGTTTATGCTTAAAAAGGGACTATCAAGGCTGGGTGTGGTGGTGTACCCTTGTAATCCCAGTACTTGGGAGGCTGAGGCAGGAGGATGTTTGTGAGTTCCAAGCCAGCCTGGGTTACACAAAGTGAGCTCAAGCCCAGCTTGAACTGCATTGCAAGACCCTGTCTCAAAAAGACAAAAAAAAAAAAAAAAAAAAAAAAAAAAAAAAAAAAAAAAAAAAAAAAAAAAAAAAAGAAAAGAAAAGAAAAAAAGAACAGAGTTACTTATGATCTAGCAAACCTACTTCTGGGTAGATAAAAAAAGTGAAGGGTCTCAAAAAGGTATTTATGCATCTGTGTGCATAGCTACATTATTCCCAGTAGCTAATAGGTGGAACTGTGCCAAGCACCCATGGGTGGGGGAGAGGAAAACAGGATGTGGTGAGTACATACAATGGAAAATCATGCAGCTTTTATTTTATTTTATTTTTTTTAATAAAGGAATTTTTTTTTTTTTTTTTTTTTTGCGGTACTGGGGATCGAACTCTGGACCCTGCGCTTGCTAGGCAGGCGCTTATTCCACTGAGCTATATCCCCAGCCCCTCATGCAGCTTTTAAAAGGAAGGACATTTTGACACACAGCGCGGTGTGGCTGACACTTGAAGATGTAATGGGAGGTGAAATAAGTCATTCACACAGGACAAATAATGTAATTCCGCTTATGAAATTCGGAGGGTAGATGAATGTGTGCAGACAGGGAGCAGGGCTGTGGTTGCCAGAGGCTAATGTGAGGGGGAAATGGGGAACTAGTGTTTAAGGGGTACAGAGTTTCAGTGAGGAAAGTTAAACATATGCTGTAAGTGGGTCATGGTGATGGTTGGACGCAGTGCAGATGTCTTTGATGTTACTGAACTCTACACTTAAAAGTAGTTAAATGGTAAATTGCGTGTGGTTTTTAGTACATCTGTTGTGCACGCGCACACACACACACACACACACACACACACACACACACACAGCCTTGTGAAGAAGTCAAGGATGATGTCCTGCCCACAAAGAACTGCAGCTCTTGTAGGCATAAAACCTACCATTTCTGAGTCTTCAGTATGTGCTAGGCATTCAAGTAAGCAATACATGTGGTCTACTATGGTTTATCCCAAGAACCTTGAGGTACACAACTCTTCATCTGTGTTGTACAAAGCAGGAAACTAAGGCAAAGGTGGTGAAGTGACTTCTCCAAAGTGTCCAACCAACAGATGCATTTAGGACTGGAAGTCAGAGCCTAGTACTTAGTCCTCTTGTTGTACCTTCCTTCCAGAAAAAGATAAACTTACTGCTGAGCAGGCAGCAACTCTTGCTGAAGGGCTTCTGTGGTTTGGGTTTGCTGTGCCTCTAGTAGACCATGTGTTGAGGGTTTGGTTGCTGGCCTGTGGTGCTATCAGGAGGGGGTGGAATCTTTAAGAGGCCATGCCTAGTGGAAGGAGGGGAGGTCATAGGGGGTGTGTCCTTGAAGGGGACTTGGGGACCCCAGCTCCTTGCTCTTACTTTCTTATTTTGGCTCATGTTTTTAGTCCATAGTTGGCCAGCTTCACGGCAGAAGGGCATAGTAAAAGGATCTTGTGGAAGAAAGCTGCTTGTAATGGCAGCCAGGAGGCAGCAGAATTAAGGGAGGAGACAGGAAGGGGGATTTAACCTCTCAGGTCATGCACCCATGACCTGCCTCCCAAGAACAAGCTAGGCATAATGCACCAATAACCTAATCACGTTCCAAACATATAAAGCTTTGGGTGCCATTTTACATATAAACCGTACCATTTTGCCCTTGGCCTCCCACAGACTCATGTGAATCTCTTTGTGCAAAATGTGTTTGGTTATCTGTAAGAGCTGCCCAAGTCTTGACAGTTCTAGCATTGCTGAGAAGTTCATGTTCAAAGTCTTTGGGACTCAAGGCACACTCTTTGCTATGAGCTCCTGTAAAAATCAGAATGAAAATTAAATACTGCTGACATACATGGCACAGGATAAAACATCCCTATTCCAAAAGGGAGGGATGTGAGAATAGAAACCCATGGGATCAAGCAAAAGCAAAACCCAGCAAGGCAAACATTAAATCCTGTAATTCTATGGTCAGCACCCAGAGCAAGTTGTGGTCAAGAGATATGTATTCCAAAGGACTTGTGTGGCCCTACTATTATGGCATTGCTGGGGATTACAGTCCTTGTGGCTTCTTTCTTGGGCTGGCTTTGCTCATTCCTTTAGGCTTTTCTCAGACATTCCATGTTCTGAGTGCCTGGCTTCTCCAACTTTCTGAGGACTCCGCAGTACTTTCGATTTCACACTCACATTTCATGCACTGCTTGGCTTCCTGGGCCGTCCTATGAAAGGAAGAGTCAGTGGAGTCAGTCTTTCTGACTCCACAGCTCTTGCATTCTGTATTCCTGGAAAACCAGGCCCCGTGTGGATGATGCCAAGGTTTGCTGCCAGCTTAAGCAGTAGCCAGGCCCCCAGTGAATAGTGGCTGCAGAGGCGTTTGAGTGCCTGAAAGATCAAGCACTGTAAATTGAATCCACAAATTCCCTATGTGACCCTTCTCTAGCACAGGGCCTCAGGGCTCTCTTTTCAAATGAAAGGTTTAAAGCCTTACATCCTTAAGCCTTCAAGGATTATGTTGATTTCTGGCCAGCATGGCCTCATGCTGTTTTCCTGTTGTGAACTACTTGCCTTGTTTTTAATGTTCATTTTTTTAACAACCAAGCTCTCTTCTGCTACAACTTTACAGGGCCCAACTTACTTTCTTTCTTTCTTTCTTTCTTTCTTTCTTTCTTTCTTTCTTTCTTTCTTTCTTTCTTTCTTTCTTTCCTTCCTTCCTTCCTTCCTTCCTTCCTTCCTTCCTTCCTTCCTTCCCTCCCTCCCTCCCTCCCTCCTTCCTTCCTGATAAGTCACAAGGCAGCCAGCCCCACCCACCTCATGGGAAAACTTAACTCTCAATATTTCTCTCCTTACCTATTCCATTTCAGTTCCCTTCTGCCACAAAAGCTATCCCCGCCCTCATTCGCTCTGGCAGTTCACCTGCTTGGGTTGTTCTGACATGGGCAACTCCTGCCATTTGGGCTATTCTGGCCTGGGTGCGCCTCTGCTGCTTGTGCTATTCTGGCCCAGAGACATCGCCTCACCCCACCCCACTCCTGCCAGAAAAGAGCTTAAAGGCCCACGCTTTCCTCAGCTCGGAGGCTACCTTGGTCTGCTAGGTAGCCTGCTACTCTGTCCCTCCCCCAGTAGACTTCTCTCATGTCAGAAGGTCTGGTCTGGTTCCTTGTGGGGTCTCAGTTTCCATCCCTTCTCTCTCTTTCCCTTCCTTTCACTTCATTCCTTGCTTCCTTCCTTCCTTTAGACAGGGTCTTGCTCTGTAATTCAGGCTGGCCTTAAACTCACTATGTAGTCCAGGCTGGCCTCAAACTCATGGCAATCTTTCTGCCTCAACTTCCTGAGTTGTGGGATAACAGGCATGTGCCACCACACCCAGATACAGGCCCCAACTTTTCTGAAGAAAATCAAAAATTTTAAAATCACACAGCTGTGCTATTTGCTCTTGATTCTCAATGTAGAGCTAGTTAAAAGTCCCCAGTAGTACCCATCGCACAGCCTAAATGCTGGGCTGCCTTGAAATTTTCTCCTCTCAATTATTATAAATGCTTCTCTTAATCATAGCCTCCCTCAAAATCTCAGGACATGAGTAAAATGTAGACAAATTATCTGCCAGAACATGACATACATGGTCTTGAGTCTGACAGCTGTGGAGTTCTTGTTCCCAACTGAAACCTTCTGAGCCTGGTCTTTACCATGTGCTCTTTTATCAGCATTTTGGTCTTCTGAGGTCCAACTAGAATTTCCCATCAAGACTGGCTCAGAATATTCTCAGGCTTCTCCAGCAGGCATCTCCAAGCCTTTCTAAATGCCTCCTGGATACTCACGTTTCTCTTCAGATCATACAAATCTTTTGCCTTTTAGAAAATGCCTCCTGCAGGGGGCTGGGGATGTAGCTCAGTGGCACAAGCACCTGCCTGGCAAGCACAAGGTCCTGAATTCAATCCCCAGTACCTCAAAAAAAAAAAAAAAATCTAAAAAATGCCTCCTGCAAACTGGTCCCAAAGGCTTTTGAACCACAAAGCCAGGAAGTGTCTTAGCAACAACCCAGCAAACAGAGAGCAAAGGGAGAAGCTAGGGAGGGAGATAAACACTTCCAGGTCACACCTTTGGTGACCTGCCTTTCTCAGCCAGGTCCCACCTCCTAGCAGCAACCAGTTATAATACCCTATAATCCAATCACTTTCCAAACACATGAGGCTTTGGGGACCACTTTAGATGTAAATCAACACTCTCACTTGTGGGCACCGTGAAGTGAGTTGCCTGCTGTGCTGCATGCTCCCACCATAATGAATTGTGCTGTAGGCCCTGAGCAAAGTGACCATGTGATGGAATTTGGAAACTGTGAGCCAAAATATATCTTTCCTCCTTTAAGTTGATTATCTCAAAGATCTGTCATGGAGACAGAAAGCTGACTAACACAGGGGTTAAATTCAGGTTCTGCAAAACCGGAGCACCCTGGGTCTGTCTTTCATAGGAACTGGGTAAGACGCATACATTTTGCCTAGTTCTGGGTTCCTGTTCCTTTGCAGGGCTATTTCGGCAAGGGAGGGTGGCGATTGCTGGTACTTTCACAACACACTCTAGCACGTTGTCATCTCTGCTTCTGTAGCCCTCCCTCTGTTCTCTTAGAACCTATTGCCTTTCTGACATGAAAAATGTTCTCTAGTGCATCTACTGGTTAGTTAATTAAAATGGAGAAAATCCTGATTTTCACATCTGAACTGATTAATTACATAAGCGTAATGCCTCTGCGCATTCCACACGGCATGTCTTCAATTTAAACTTTTTCCACCACGTTATTTTCTGCTGATGTGTGTATTTTCTGCCTGTATGAGGCTGATTTCTCATCCCCCCGCTCCAGTCCATTGCACGGCAAATGGCCCCAAGTGCTGTTTATCCTGCTCACTTGGATCCTGCATCAATTAAGCAGACCTGGCTGAGCTCCCTGCCCAGCTTATGTAGTTGTCCAGTGTGTGGCCTCAGAATCTTTGGGCTGCCCAGGTACTCTGTCTTCTCCCTACTCTTTAGGGGCTGCTGCTACAGGGCGAGGCCTGGGCACTTTTCACCAGACCAGAGAAAAGCCCTCACGTAAAGTGCAAGGCGTGTGGAGCCTGCACTTTATGGATTTATAAAAGCTTATTGTTTGGCTCAGACATGGGGTTTTCGGCTGCAGGTATTTTTCAGTTGTTTGTTTCTAACCTTAAAGGCCTCTGCCCCCCTGGCCCCCCTACTTTCCAGAGCTTGTCCTGTGCCCTGCAGAAGCTCTCTCTGCTCCCCTCACCGATGCCCCTCAGCTTGACCTCTGCCAATGCAAGGGCTGAGTCCAGGGCTTTGGGGCCTGCGGTGCTGGGGACATGGAGGCTCAGCCCTCAGGAGGCAGCAGGAGGGCCCTGGGTCCTTTCCCTCGGGCCCACTGTGGGCAGAAACCACTTTGTCCTCAGGAGATTGCCTAGATTTAGGTGTGACACTCAGCTGTTGACGTGAACTGGTCGCCAAACGATCTAAATTTCTCCGAGGAAGAAGTGTCCATTTCAGAAGCAGGAAAGGTGAAAGGCAGTGAGCTGCTGCGTGGCGTGGTGGCCCAAAGCAAGGCGGGAATGTCCGACCTTTCACAGGCCACAGGAGGAGGTGTTTATGCTTCCAGCTGTGGGAGTCATCACACACTCCTAGAAGCCACAGCAGCGAAGCTCGACCCGGCTAGAGGACGGAGATATTAACGGGCACCTGCTGTGAAAGATACTGCCGTTTTCCTGAAACATAAAATGATATTTTTCTCATTGAAATTGTGAAAAAGAGACACTATTATGCTTCAACATTTAGACAGGAATTAAAGCGCTTTTTCAGTACAAATTGAAATTATTTTCTTATGCGTGTGACCTGAATTCAACAGCAAATGAGTTAAATTTCCCTCTTTCAGGACTTGGACAAACAGGAAGGATGCGCTTAGGAGAAAGGCCTGCTTTTTCCTCACCAGCTTACACCCCTAAACTTTGTGTTCCTTACCCTAGTCACTAGCAGTATATAATTATCGCAATTGAAATGAAATAACAGTAAACATTAGGCTCTTCAGCTGCGTACATGTGTGGATAGTGGCTGCCACAGTATTGTCACTATTATTGTCACAGAATATCCTGTGGGACCTGTATCACCGTTACCTTTATCATCATCACCTGTGCATTTTGTGGTTGTATTTCTTGAGCAGCGTTTTTGTATCCTCTAAGGACTTTAAGTAACAGACCCCACCACCAATTCTCTTAACTCCATGGCTACCTAAAGGTATTTCTTCTCTACCTGACACTTATGAGCAATTAAAAGTTCTCCTTTATTTCCTAAATCAGAGGTCTGCAAGCCTGGGAGAAAGCGTACGAGTCCAACAGCAGCAGATGAGCAGCCGGGTCTTCCTCTGCCAACCAGCTCCCTGTGGCAGGCTGCTGCTGCGGTTACCCCACATCCTCTCACCCCGCTCCGCTCCTTTTCCCTGGAGCCCATCTCAGTGGCCCTTCAGTGTCCAAATGACTAACAATCTGCAGAGGCCTGGTCCCACGCAGGCGTAATCACAAAGCTCCCTCTGCCTGTGTGTTGCTGCAGCCCCCCTGTGTCTGTCAACTCTGGTTACACGTGGCCTCATCAAGGGAATTTCATGGAAAGAGATTCCTCTGCTACAGTATTTGCAATCAATATAAAAATAGCTTTTGTCCTTTTTGCTTTTTTTTTTTTTTTTTTTTTTGATTCTGAAGCACAAAAATCCTCAGCAAGGGTGTTGTTCTTTCATCATTTAACTTAGAATCCTACCGGGATGCTCACCCTGACACTAGCAGGGTAAATGGCACTTTTACAACCTACAGGAAATTAAGGGTGAGTTGACTGATAGCATGACTGCTCTCTGGGAAGAGTGTGGCCCTGGCTCTGGTTTCTCTGACTGGATCATCAGCTCCTGGCCTGCAGGTGTCTGGGAAGAGATAGCCCAGGGGCAGTCCCAGCTCCTGAAGGATGTAGGCTTGGGGGTCAGTCTTACATTGCTCAAGTGAAGACTTTGTCTTGGACCTTGCCTGTTGGCTGGACAGCTTCAGATCAAAAGGCATAGCATTTCTTGTGGAACCTCGTAAGACTCTCCTGGGGAGGACGTGGTGAACAGGGAGCCTCACAGGTCTCCAGCAACAGACCCTGTCTTGATGGGGAGAATCCCTGCTGTTTGTGTTTGGAGCCGGGAGATCTGCAACTCCTTCCTGTGTTAATGCAGCCTCATTAGCCTACTCAAAAGCAGTAAAGCTGTCCTCCGCTGTCTGAGAAAATCCTTTGCAATTAGAGCAGGCAGAGGAGAAATGATCGTGGAACCCAGTTATTAGATCTGCTCTACGGAACATCTTTTAGAAACCAAGCTCGTTTTCTTGAGAGAAAATACAGTGCAACCTCTTCCTCTTTTAAAGCACCTTACCACATTCTGCTCTGCCTCTGGCTGCAAGCTGGAAGCCAAAAACGGGACACTGCAGGGATATGTCACAGAGAACAAGGCTGGGGTGTGTGCCAGGCAAGACAGTGTGGAGAAACCAAAAACAGCAGAAGAGAAAATGATGCAGTGAGAAGGACACAGGTAGACACAGTGGAGCTGCACACACAAGCCCTTCCGGGGCCAGCGGAGGGAGGGGCTAATCAGGCCTGGGAGCCTGGGGCACTAACCAGTCATTATTGCTGAGATAGCCCTTCAAGCCACCATGACGTGGTGTCAGCTGTGTGCCAACGTTGGGGTGTATCAGAGAATTGATTGGTTTTGTTTTGTTTTATTTTGTCTTTTTTTTTTTTTTTTTTTTGAGACAGGGTCTTGCTATGCTGTTCAGGCTGGCCTTGAGCTCACTTTGTAGCCCAGGCTGGTCTTGAACTCGAAACGATCCTCCTGCTTCAGCCTCCCAAGTGCTAGGATTACAGACATGCGCCACAAGAGAATTGACTGGATTTGGCAAAATCCTACTCCATCCTGTCTGCCCAGTCACTGCAACTGTTAGCAAGAGCTGCTGTGACAGTTCAGGGAGTACTTACCATGCCTTAGGCATGCACATAAACACAATCCTCCGCAAGTGGACAATATTCCCATTTTGTAGGTAAAGCAAGTGAGGTTCAGCGGAGAGTCTCGTGTCAGGGACAGGAAGCACTGATTAAATGCTGCTGGTAATCAGCCTCATAGGAACTTTCAATTCACCGGGCTAACCTGGTCCTCACTGCACGATGACAGGAAGAGATGTGATTTTTGACTCAGCAGCAGTTTTTATGAGCTTTCTAAACAATACACAATGTTCAAAGGCAATTGTTATCTGTGTTATTCATATTACTAACTATTGTATTTTGACTATAAATGGGATTCGTGTAGAGAGGCACTTAGTGTACTATTCTTTAAATTTGTAATTTAAGATTTTTGTGATGCTCAATGCTTCTTTTTAGGTGCGGGGGGGGGTGGGGGGCGGGGAGAGCCGAGGAGAGGAAGGAAGGAGGGTGGTAACAGGCAAACACAGAGAAGATTCTTTATAAAAAAAGAAAACACGTCTAGAAGTGATTGCTCCATAAACAAAACATGAGTGCACACAGCAATTTCATGTTCTTGTTCCACCCACTCGGTTGTTCTTAATGATTCAAGAACAGAACTGCCTGGGCAGATTTACAGGCTCTGCATTCCTGACATCTGTGCCGAAACAAGCCTGTGTGTTCATGAAGCATTTCCTTCTGCACGGGGAAGAAAATGCAGACACCTTGGGTTAAGTTTTACCTTTACCAGGATTTACATCGAAAAAGACGCAGTTATTCCCCAATGTACATGTCTTAGGATACAGGACTGGTGCCAGGCAAGAGGACAGGGTATCCTGAAAGTTTGAGTATTTTTTTTTTTTTCCCCGGGACCGGGGATCGAACTCAGGGCCCTAGTGCTTAGCGGCAAGCACTTAGCCCACTGAGCTGTACCTCCAGCCCGTAGTTTGAGTATTGAATGAGAGGCTACAAAACCCAGCACCAACATTCGTCTTCCTTCAGCTGTTTTCATTAGGAGAAAGCCAAGCTTCCCTCAGGTGCGGGGCTGCACACCTACACTTCCAGCTTTTCTGGTGGCTGAGGCAGTAGAACTGTGAGTTCAAAGGCAGCCTAGGTGATTAAGTAAAGCCCTGTCTCAAATGTAATAGAAAGGACTGAAGGTGTGGCTCAGTGGTAGAGCACTTGCCTAGCATGTGTGAGGCTCTGGGTTCGATCCCCAGTGCTACAAAACAAAAACCCCAAATTTAGTGTATTTCTTTGACTGGAAATGTTTGGAATTAAGCTCCAGAAAACTGCTCTTCAAAGTACCAATGGATAGATATCAATGGATGGACAGTGCCGGGCAGAGCCATGTTATGAGCAGGGTATGGCTGGGTTTCCAGGGTCAGTGTGCTTTCCCTGACTTGGACTGTCCAAGTTTCCCAGCTGTAGTGTTGGGAATGTCAAACTTCCTCCAACCCTCTTTCTTTCAAGGAGATTTGTCTTCTACTAGACTCTGTAATTTGTGACTTCTTCCTTGCTTTCTGGCCTTTGCTTTTGCTTCCTGAACTGTAGGCTAGCTACTTCTCAGGCTGCTGAGCCAGATCTATGCAACCCTCAGTTCCCAAGTCCTCCTCCCTTACATCAGCCATTTTGGAATCACCCAACAGGATGCTGGGAGCTTTCCTACTTGATGGGATGATCCTGTGCTTTAGAACTTTCCCTTCACCTCTGAGACTCAAAACAAGTCCAAGGTGACCGAGCTGGCCCATAGGAAGAGTTGGGACTCAGACCAGGTTGGTCAGGTACAGTCTAGGTACCCGCCATGTTCCTTAGATGGTGACCTTAAGCCCTTGACTTTATCTTCACTGTTTAAGAATCTGAAGAGGAAGGGGAGGCAAGTAAAATTATGGATTTGGTATTTATTCATTGATTGATTGATTGGGTTTGGTATTTAAAAATGATCTAATTTTAATTGTAATGTCAGTGCTAAAAGCTTGGCTCTTATTTTAGTGGGACATCCAACTCTTTGGCCTTCAGGTTTAACCATGGATTTGCTAGTTCATATTGGGATCCATTGGCAGCTCTGCTGTGGTTGTCTTGTGGCCTTAACAAATACCCGCTGTCTTGAGGAAGAGAAAAAAGAAGAGGGAAGCGCAAAAGAAGCTGAAGCAATGGAGATTGTAGGCTACAATTTTTATTATAACCAGCCGACTTTACATCAGCACAAACTCCAGCAGGCTGGAAATACGAATGCTAAATTAATTTTTGAGAAAAATCGATTTATAGCCTCTATCAGTGATTATAGTTTTATTATTTTCACACATTATTTTTTATATTCTTTCCCACATGTTTGCATATTTTCCTTATGCTTTTCTTTTTTTTTTTTGAGACAGGGTCTTGCTATGCAGTCCAGGCTGGCCTTGAACTCACTATGTAGCCCCAGCTGGCCTCAAACTTGGAATGATCTACCTGCCTCAGCCTGCTGAGTGCTGGGATTGCAGACATGTGCCACCATGCCAGGTTTCCTTATGCTTCTCTAATTTAATCCTTGCAAGCAACCTGTTAAGTTGTAATTTTCATTCTGTGGTTGAGAGAGAGGATAAGGCACTAGCCAGCCTGTGGTCGCAATCCAGTAGGTCTGGAACCCAGCAGATTTGGACACTGACCTTCAGTGAGTGCAGAGCACTCCATGTTTTCATGTTAGATAGGGCCAGGTCGATTTTTCTAAAGAGAAAAATGTCAGCTACCTCACAATAAGATGATCCATCAACATCCGTCTTCTGAGACCCAGATGTATTTTTAGCGGTGCTGGGGATCATGCCCAAGGCCTTCACATTAAGCCACATCTCAGCCCCATTACAAAAATTTCTTTTTTTAAAAAAATTTACAGACAGACAGGGTCTCACTAAATCACTAAGTTGTCCAAGCTGGGCTCAAACTTGCAATCAATCTTCTTGCCTCAGCCTCCTCGACAGCTGAGGGTAAAGACATGTACCACCACATCTGCCAGAAACATTTTAAAAATTCTAATTTTTAGCTAGGTATGAAGGGAGGCTGAGGCAGGAGGATTTAAAAAGGCACACTTGCTCACTGTAAAATCTTACAACACTGCAGACATAAGAGCCAACCCCTCCCCTACATGAGGGAAGGACACAGATTTGCCTTCATCCTGGGCACAGAACAACATGATAATGTTCTGCACTTTTTTAGACGACGTTAATGTAAAGTAGCAGTATCCTGAATCTTGTTCTGGATCTTGGCTTTTTTTCTATGCATAATTAAGTATATTTAAGATGATTTAAAATAAATTATGAGTCATACCTCTGCCTTTCTCTACCAGTGAAATGAAATGTGATGTGTCAAAATTGAGTTAAATCCATAATCTCACTGGATGTGCTTTTGACTTGCACACAGCAAAAAGCCGGCAGGCAAGAGTGAGGCGTTTTCACACACTGTGTTGACATTCGACAATGAGGAGGTCAGAGCAGGAAGCTGGTGTCAACATGAGCCTCCCGAACTGCAATAAAGCTGTCCCAGCAACAGCAGTTCCGCTGCCATTTTCCCTACTGGGGGTGAAAACACACCGGGCAGACCCTCCACTCTCTTGCTATGAAAATACCGTGCTTTAACAAGGCATTCATTGTTTTTCAATATCGATATAATCCTGGATTTCAGGTTTCAGAGGCAAAATTTCCAGGACAGATAGGGCTTCCTTTGACAAAAGGGTGACAGCTGAGAGTTCTGCCACATGAAAATTACCGAGTAATTGCATAGCAGGTTGTCATCGCTTCAAGTGTCATAAAGTGAATTTAGTTCTCCAGTTTGCTTTCCAGTGTTTTATGGGTGATGCTTTCCTTGTGGGTATGGCCAGGAGTTTTAGCAGTTGGCAAAATGTACTCCTCTACCTCCTTTGTGTGCCAGAGAAGGTAGGTGCAAGCCACAACTGAAAAGGCAGCAGGTCATTGTAGCAATGCACTGGGCAGACTCATTTCTTTCCACCTGAGCGTAGGCCAAAGCCACATGCACACACATCCTTCCCCAGGTTAAGAAGGTTCTTCACTTTGCAGACTGGGCAGCAAAGAAAGGACACTGAGGAAAAGCAGAGCTTTTGGGGGGACCTCTGTCCCGGAGGCCCCTTCACGGGAAACGCCTCTGAAACAAGTGCTTATCACTACAGGCCTGTTCCAGACGGGTGACCCCAAAGCCAGGTGACAGACGGGGCCTCCTGAACACTGGGGGAAGCGGAGAGAGGGGCCCGCAGTCAGCTCCACACCTACAAGCCCTGCATGTTTTAACTCTGCCAGACTCAATTTTTTAAAAGTCAGTTCTGGGAGAATTAGAGAATTTCAGAAAAATTAAGGACTATTTCAGTGGCAGTTCCTATATATATTCAGTATAACGCGATTTAAATTTTCTCGTGGCTCCCCGCCCCTTCATTCCCCACGCGGGTGCTTTCACAGAGCCGCCTGCCAGAGGCCATTTGCACTGGGGCCTCTCTCGTGCAGGGCTCTGCCTTCCGGGGCTCTGTCCTGGCTGGCATCTGCCCTTGCTCCATGTGCTCAGCACTGGCAAGCCGCTCTGTCCTGGGGCTGTGGCTACTTCCCCTCGGAACAGGATCTGAGCATGTCTCTGCGGGAATAGGGTGCCTCGGTGCTGTCAGGGTGCTGCATTTTATTTGGGAAACGAGACAGAATCTTCCCATGATCAGCCACTCCATGTGACATCCCAACCCACACTCTGCTCCTGACATTTTATCTCCCACTGAACAGCCCGGCTGTTGCAACATTCTCAGGATTCTTAATTTATGTATTGCAGGATCTAAAATCAGATGGCAGGGGCTTGAAGAAAACAAGCAGTGTTGACAGACACCTTTATATTTCAAGAAGCTGCTACACCTTAGTGCTACTAAAAGTTGGGGAATATTTTCTCCTTCATGTTCCAAAATATGTGCAGAAGACAGTGGGATGGAAATAACGGATTTAAGTCATTTAATTTTCCTTTTCCTTCTAAACTCTCAGGACGTTTCCTTCCAATTGGTGTTTGCTAGCAAGCTTATTTCTTTTTCTTAACATGAAAGATTGCAGCATTTAATTGATTTAAATTAGAGTCGCCAAGGAGAATTTATGGTAACTAGTTTTGTTTTCCAGTACTGGGGTTTGAACCCGGAGACTTGTGCATGCGAGGCAAGCACTCTACACTGAGCTACATCTATAGCATTTTTTTGTACTGGAAATCGAACTCAGGACCTTGTATTTGCCAGGCAGGCACTTGGGCTGCTAAGCTATATCCCTGGCCCCATTTTTTTTCCCCTTGAGACAGAGTCTTGCTATAAATCCAGGCTGGCCTCAATCCTCCTGCCTCAGCCTTCAGAGTGCTGGGATTGGGGCATGTGCCTCCAGACCCGGGTTCATCTTCAGCTCTTTTAATTTTTTTATTTTCAGGCAGAGTTTCATTAAGTTGCGCAGGCTGGCCTCAAATTTGTGATTCTTCTGCCTCAGCCTCTTGAGTAGCTGGGATCACAGGCATGTTCCACTATGTCTGACTTTAAGATTACTATATATTGCCATAAACTATGGAAAAGTAAAAAAAACCAAAGATAAAGATCAGCAACAGTGCAAACTTTATAATTTTTGGAACTGTTTATTCTTAGGCTGCCGGTGAATGAAGATATGAATGATTACTACTTTATAAAAGGAGGTTCTGAGAATGGAAAGGATAACTCAAATCATTCAGCTGTGGCAAAACTGGAACTCAAACCCAAATCACTTTGGGGGGAGGTAGGACTGGAGATTGGACCCAGAGCGTTTGCATGGAGCTACATGCCTAGCCCTTTTTATTTTATTTTTTGCAAAGTTTGTTTGAAAAAGTGAAGGAGAAACTGGCTCTACAGAGTGAGCTTGGGCTGAGTTAAAGCCGAAAAAGCAAGATAAAAGTACACGTGGGAGAACTATTGTGAGGAAAGCCACCATAGTCTTATTTTTTATTTCGAGACAGGGTTTTGCTGAAGTGTTAAATTGTCTAGGCTGCAACTGAAATTGCAATCCTTCTGCCTCAGCCTTTTGGAATGCTGGGATTATAGGTCCGCAGCATATATATATATATATATATATATATATATATATATATATATATATTTTTTTTTTTCATTATAGCACAGCTTTGTAAAAGCAGCAAATTTGAATTGGCTTAGCATATGAATCTGTGGAAATCTCTGTTCTCCAGCATATTAAGATAGTGAATACTTGGGGATTTGGGGTTAGACGTGCCGAAGCCAGGATGCTAGTGTACGCCTCGGCTCTGGAATCTCAGCCTGATCCTCCTCTTAGGATGGATTTGTACCTATTTATCTGCAATGCAGCGCTTGAGTTCTGCCACTAACTGCTGACCAGGGCAAGTTGCTTCATTTCACTGGTCCTCCAGCACCTGCTGTGGTGAAGATGAAATAAGTTTATGGAAAATCCTCTGTCAGGGTTAGTATCATCTATCAGTTTGCCACGTGCTTTGATAAATGCAGTACAATGCAACTTTAAGTGCTTGTGTAAACCTCTGGATGGATGATAAAGAAAGGCCTTGCTTGATCCCTGCAGAGCAGAAACTGGTTTACTCCGGTAAGATAGCGCCTTGCAAACATCGGAGGCTTAAAAACCTCTTCCTTGAACTGAATACTATCAGAACTGAAAGCGACAGTACCAAGAGTTTTCAGGCTTCGGGTCCGAACCTTACAAGTCACCTCCTCTCCCACTCATTTATCTCAAAAAGCAGAGGCCAGAAAACGGATTTGTAAACAATTCCCACAAAACTCAGGTGAGAATAAAAACCGGTTCGGAGAAAACTATAAATTTTACAACCTGGTGCCTAAAGTCTGGTTCTAGGTGCAGGTCGCCTGCACAAAGCTCAGGAAGCTGTTTTTGTTACTGGTTAGAAAGCCTAACAGCCCCTCGGTAGGTGCTTCCAATTTTCTTACCTGCTCCCATTTCTAGGTTGCCAGGGAAAGCCTGGCCGACGAGTCTAAAATGCGCAGACTAAGAGTGGGGTGTAAGAGTGGGGCGCCTTATGAGGTGATAGATGCAGGGAAAAAAAGTAAAGCTAGGTTAAACCCAACGACCTGGTGACTGAGCTGCTGCACCCACCCCTCCCCGCCCCTCCCCGCCCCACCGTGCCCTAGCTCCGCCCCAGTCCCCTAGCTCCGCCAGGCCCCGCCCCTCCAGCCCCGCCCAGAGGCCGTCCCACCTGACGAGAGGCGCCCTTGCCGTCGGAGTCTGATGGTGGGGCGCTTGCGCATTTTTTAAGGCGTCTTAGCACTGCCTGAATCTAAATGGGGGCGGGGAGAGGGGAACCTTGTATTATCTACAAATCCAGATTTCGCAGTTACACATGCTATATTAGAGCCAGTTTTGCCTTGTGGTTGTGACAACATGGATTGTCTTTCCTTGATGTGGCTTAAGGGGCCATGTTTTAAGTTATTTTAAGTTAGGCGCTCTCTGGCAGCCCGTCTCCTGGCTCGGGGTCCTTGCGCTGCGCCTTGGGACGGCGAAAGGGTAGGCGGGGTCCTTTTCTAGGTCGGTCGCGCAGGCGGGGGTTGTAGGCAGACGAATCCAGGAGTCATGTATTACAAGTTTAGCGGCTTCACTCAGAAGTTGGCTGGAGCATGGGCTTCGGAGGCCTATAACCCGCAGGTACAGATCGCGCTGCACCGCTTTGGACAGGACAAGTGCTCCAAACGTCCGAGCCAGGGTGTCTCAGCGTCAGAGCCCAGAGGGGCGTCTACCGGTACATCGGTTTGGTTCGCTCGCACCTACTGGTACCGTTTCACACTGACCTGCAGCGGTCATCTGGGCTTCTCTTTGTGTAACTGCGCCCTAGGCTACGTTGGCCTGGCCCAGAAGTTGGGTGTGTCGCTGTGCAAGGGTCAAGGTGACCCGGGATTTTTGCTTGTTTAAGATGGATGACTCGTGGCTTTGGTCGGGCCCAAAATGTGACCCACGTGAGTTTGAGACGCGGCGAGCTGTTTTTGAAGTCTGTTGTCCCTAGCCACGGCGCCAAACTCAACCTTCCCTGATAACGAGATTGGAAAGTGTCTGCACCTGGAGAAGTCCTGGGGGCAGGCAGGGCCCGGACGATCTGATCTGAATTTGGCAGATTTAAAGGATTCCTCGAAATTGCTAGCTGAGCATAGGGAGTCTCACGCAACAAGGTTACACTTTCTCAGCTGTAAGGTGGTTAACAATACTCGTTATTTGGGTGGGCTGGAAAATATTCTGATCCCACTGAAATCTACCAGTTGACATTTCAGTCTCCATCTTGTGTGGTATACAAATGAGATCTATTTTAAGAGTCCCATTTATTTTTGGGCTCAGATACTGACTTTTGCTGTTTTAATTATATGACCTTGACCAAGTTATTATTATTATTTTTGTGAGCACAGTTTCAAACGGGAGCTTTGGGCTAAAAGCTGGCATATTGAAATAAAACTTGCACACGGAATAGAGATTACCATAACATGCATTTGGTTATAGATAGGACTTTCAGACTTCTCGCACCTCTTGAATTGAGTTTCACTTGAGAATTTGAATTTCTTAACGGATTTCTTAGCCTGGTACGGTAGCACAAGCCTGCACTTGCAGAATACTAGGATGCAGGTGGAAGGAAGATCCAAAGTTCAAGCCCAGCATGGGCAATTTAATGAGGCTCTGTTTCAAAGTAAAATTATAAAAAGAGGCTCGGATTGAGTTTAATACAAAGGCCCTGGGTCCTGAAAAAAATTTAAACTGTGTTAAAAGAAACCATTTGTGTAGGCTTTATATGAATTGTAGGTTTCAGGATGATCCTTACAGCTCTCCACCCCAGTTAGATGTGCTGATTTTGGTAATTGGGATTATTTAAACTTTTCCTTTTTTTTTTTGGAAATATTGACACTTTATAAAATGAAGATGTTTGCAACTTTTAGTATTCTGCAAAGTGAATAACCTAACATGTCGTCAGTAGCCTAATAGGGAGAAGATAGTTTTGTAACAGTACAGAGTTGTACGTCAAGTTGTTGGAAAGTAGTTATTGGGAGAGTATTTGCCAGTGATAAATTGAAAAGAATTTTCCTGAACTTTCTTTGTCTGTCTTTTTTTTTTTTTTAACCTTTCTATGTCGTGTGCCGGAAGTAAACTGAGGCCAATAAATGCATAGGACACTTCACATCATTTATTACTAGGGAACCACAAATCAAAGCCGGGATGAGAAACCACTTCCCACCTGCCCCGGTGTCTTTAGTCGGTGTGGTAACGGCCAGTAGCAAGTAGTAGCATTGAGGTGGTAGAAGAAATGGAACCCTTTTATATTGCTGGTGCGAATATAGAATGATACAGCTACTCCGGAAGAGCTGGGCAGTTTTCTTAAAATAGGAGACATACTTTTCTCACAGGACCCAGCAGTTCTTGTCCTAGTTTGGACAGGGCAGGTGGAGATTCTTGGTGCAGGGAGTAGAGTGAGCAGAAGGGGGCTGGCAGAGAGCCCTGGAGGTGATGAGCTCCTCTGGGTGGTGCAGGGGGATCTCGGAGGGCCTCTGATAATGGAACTTAATTTTGTGAGAAATGAATAGGAACTTAGAAAGTAACTTGGTACAGTTATTTGCGATAGAGTTTGTTCTGTCGTTGGTGAGGCAGGGAGTGAAAAGGAGACTGCAGAATGACAGGAGAATGGAAGGGTGGTGCCTTCCAGAGATGGATCTACCGAGGGTGCTTGGGAGTGGTTTGGATGTGCTGAGTGCAGGGTGTCAGGACATAGAGATGATTTCCACCTTGCAGGTGGAGATGAATTGCTTACTGTGGGTTGAAATCAGTTTCCAGGGGCTGGGGATATAGTTTAATGGAATAAGTACCTTCCTGGCAAGTGCAAGGTCCTGAGTTCGACCTCCAGTACCGCAAAAAAAAAAGTTTCCAGTCCAAAATCAGAGTGAAATGGTTCATAGGTTTCTGAAAGTAAATTTTGCTGGGCAGCCAAGTGTGATGACTCATGCCTATAATTCCAGCACTTGGGAGGCTGAGGCAGGAGGATTGTTCTGAGTTCAAGACCAGCCTGGGCTGCAAAGTGAGCCTAAGGCCAGCCTGAACTGCATATTGAGACATTATCTGAAAAAGACAAAATTAAAAAAAATTTTGCTGGGCATGGTGGTGCATGCTTGTAATTTTAGCAGGGAGACCAGTTAGGAGGAGTTGTAGAAATCCAGGGGCTTGGACTAGAGTGTAGATGGAGAGAAGTGGTTAGATTCTGAGCATATTTTGAAAGTAGAGCCTAAAGGATTTGCACCATGAGAGTGACAGATACCAGTAATTGCAAGGTTTCCGGCTGAGTACCTGGAAGAATGGCATTGCTGCTGATTGAAATGGTGAGGGACATTGAAAGTTCACAGTTCTAGGTTGGGGCAGCTGCAGCCCTGAAGTCAGCATAGGGGTTTAGACTGGGTCCTTTCCTGAATATGTAACTGCCCTGTCCAGTGCGGTCTTGAGAAGCCTAGCGCTGGTGAGCTCGCTGCCCTGAAATCCTGGGAAAACGGGCTGCTTTTAAGTTGTTGGGTGGTTTATGGTGGGTCCGTGAGGTGCCTCCTACCATACTCATTACTTTTTTCTGTGGGGCCAACACCGCTGAATTATTGATAGTGTGGGTAATAGAAACAGCTGAGTCCCATCTTCCTTAAGAAACCTCTGGTTGTATTTTAATCATCTCTAACATGTGCTGATAATACTTCAGTTACAGGGTCATTGTGAAAAGTAGGTAGGGGTATAAAAAAGTTACAAGTGAAAAAGCAGAATATAAAGTCTGACTATAAAGTGTGACTTATTTTATAAGCAAGTGGAAAGGGGTGGGAGAAAATTTACAGTTCAGAATAATGGATGGGATAAGATCATAGATAACTTAAAAGTTCTATATTTTGAACTTTTATAATGTTATAAGTAGAAATATGGCATTGCTTAAAACTGTCAGGATGGTTCATACTCTTGTTTTCAATGATTCTGTTCAAAAACTTCATTGTATTTTAAATCACTGGGTAGATGAACAAAGTTAGATGTAATAATCCCTCCTAAAAGTGCTCTCACATGAGTTCTGTCAAAACATGAATTGAGTTTCAAACCATTCTTGGAGATGCTTTTACAGTTTTTCATTTGGGGCAAATGATTGTTAGGAGACAGTGTCGTGAGCTCACATAGTGATCCAAGGATCTAGCACCCCAGCTCAAGTAGAGATCTTCCTTAGCTTTGCTGTCTGAGGAGCTGGGCCTCTTTTTTCCCTCCCTGATTGCTCTTGAGGCTCCTCCTGAGGGTGTTAGATTCTAAATGTGGGCCAACACGGTATGGAACACACTTTCTGTTTAAGTGGATCATGGCTGGTCAGCACTGGTTGATGGTAGCATGAGGTGTAAGTAGTAGATAGTTAGAGGCCAGGCTCTAGGCTTTAGAGTCTTGAGCTTAAAAACTTGGCTTTGTCTTTGTGCTGTATGATCTTAGGCAAGTTACCTTCCCTGATCCAGGTTGTTTCTCCTCTGTACAGTGGGAACAGTAAATTCTCCCTTAGGGTTGTTGGCAGGATCAAGTTCGGTAAAGCTCATGAAGTGCGTAACATGCTGCTGGGAACATAACAATGACCAGATAGATAGGAGCTGCAGTTATTCTGAAACGTTACTGTCTGTGACAGTAGGGGGGTGGCTGTCTTTTTCTTTTTCTTTTTTTTTTTTTTTTGCGGTACTGGGGATCGAACTCAGGACCCTGCGCTTGCTAGGCAAGCGCTTATTCCACTGAGCTATATCCCCAGCCCCTCTGTCTTTTTCTTTGTATATTTCTAGCACAGAATAAGTGATCAGGGGCCAGGCATACAGCTCAGCGGCGCAAGCGCCTGCCTTGCAAGCACAAGGTAGAGCATAAGTGATGAGTAAAGTATATGCCTCATTAAAAAGTTAGGCTCTTCCCACGTAGACTGTTGGAAAGAAACAGAAGCTAAATTTATTTCAATACTACTCTTGTTGGTCTTAATGCTTATCTGCTGGGAGTAACATTGATTAGTAGAGTTATTTTTATTTTTATTTTTATTTTTGAGACAGGGTCTCCCTATGCAGTTCAGGCTGGCCTTGAGCTCACTTTGTAGCACAGGTTGGTCTGGAACTCACAACAGTCCTCCTGACTCAGCCTCCCAAGTGCTGGGATTACAGGTGTGTGCCACCACGCTTGGCAACAATTTTTTTAATATGGGGTCTCACTATGTGGTTCAGGCTGGTCTTGAACTCACTGTGTAGCTCAGATTGGCCTCAAACTCATGATGATCCTCCTGCTTCAGCTTCAGCTGGGATTATAGGCATGCACCACCACGCCTGACTTAATATTTATTTACTTACTTATTTTTGGATCCTGGGAGTGGAACTCAGAGCCCTATGCTTGCCAGGCAGGCACTACACTGCTGAGCTATATCCTGGGCCCACATTTATGTTTTCAATATCTGATTTTTAGGATAGGCCTTGTCAATTATAGTTAAATTTAAGTTTCTTTGAGAAAGAAGAACCAGTGTTGATAACTATATTGCTTTAGGTAAAACATTTCCTTTTTTATCTGTAAAATGAAGAGGCTGGGTTTGAACTCTGCTTTCCAACTTTAGAATTTCACTTTTCCTGGTGAGAATGTAATACAGAAGGATATCTTTAGAGGTGTGTAATGTCAAAGTCCTTATTTTAATTGGCAGGTGAGTTTGGAGAACCATGTATGTATCAGTCGTCATAGATTTACTCCTTCAGATCAAAATCCAGAATTCCCCAAAGTTTCTTTAAAAAACCTTACTGAGGATTAACCTGTACACCATAGGGTTCAGCCATTAAAAGTGCAGAAGAGCAGTAGTTTGGGTTGGGTGCCGTCATGTGGCCTGTAGTCCTTGCTGCTGGGCAGGCTGAGGTGGGAAGATGGCTTGAGCCCAGGGAGTGTGCAACCAGCCTTATCAGTACAGAGAAGCCCCCAAGGCAGAACACTCAAGATTCTTGGTTAATACATGTAGAGTACAGCCACAGCAACGGTTACTGTTAGAGCATGTTTATCACCTTAAAAGGATGGATGGGAGGGCGATCTGGCTGCGACATCTGTTATTCCACTGATGGCCAGTGTTGATTCCGCTGAGCTGGCTGGGGTGGGGGGTCCCCTTCCTCCCTCACTAGTCCGCGTACGTCCCTCCCAAAGCGTGCACGGTGGAACAGGATGACCACCTCCGATAGAGGAGGTCTGTTCCTCGGTCAAGGGTACACAGGTAGCTGCTACTTAGTTTTAAAATTTGTTTGTTTTTTGTATTTTCATTTTTAGGCCTGAAATGCAAGGTGTTTTTTCCCATCAGATTGAGATAGTTCTTGATTTAAGTTACTTTTGTTGTTGAAGATGAAATACCTGACACCCAAAGTTAAAGAAGGAAAGATTTAGGCTCACAGTTTGTAGAGGGTTTAGTCCATAATCACCCCTCTAAGGCAGGGTGGCCCAGCAGAGGGGCATCACGGAGCAGGCAGAAGCAGCAGGAGACAAGTAGTGAGACAGCAGCAGGGAGTGAGTACAGTAGCCCTCACATGAATGTCCCTTACATTCATCCAGGCCGCCTACCCTTATGGTGAGTAGTGCTCACACCTGGGGTGGGGCATCTTTAACCCCCCTGTGCATCATTAATCTCTCACACCCTAGATCCAGCCTCCTCTGAGAAGCCTCACCTACAGCTGCCTGAGGCTGTGGGGGGACATTTAGACACAGGTGTGCTAGCTGTGTACTGTGCCTGTGGAAGCTTCTGCAGACACCCTGAAACAAGATGTTCCATGTTAGTACGCTGCTCGCTCGAGAAGAAAAGGGACATCCGGGTACCCTGTGGAATCTGAAAGTTCATACTGATTATAACTGTTTTACTGGTTTGAAAAGAAGGTAGACACAGCAGTTATTTCTGGAAGCTCAGATTGGGTCTTTGTTATCTCTGCTCTCTTGCTGGTTGGGAGTCGAGGACAGGTTTGCTGTGGGAAATCAGGTTGGGGTGTTTTGTCAGAAGTTTGAGGACCAATTCAAGGCTTGTAGTGCAGGGTTGGAGAGACCGCCCCCCCATGTGGTTGAAAGGCTGCGTTCACTGCTACAGGCAGCTGCCCCTTGACAGGTTTACTGGATGCCCATGCTTTCAGCTTGCTGCTTTCCTTTCTTCCCTACAGGGATTCAAGCCGGTGGTTTCCACAGAGGCACCGCCTATCATATTTGCCACACCTACTAAGCTGACCTCCAGTTACCCTACGTATGATTATGCTGGGAAGAACAAAGTTCCAGAGCTGCAGAAGTTTTTCCAGGTGAGGGGAGACACTTGGGACCAGAGAAGTCTGTGAAATAAGTAGACTTTAAAAATCCCTCCTGGAGCTGAGTCTTACTGTAGTTCATCTTACCCAACCTTTTTTCTTTAAATAGAATTTTCAGCCAGGCATGGTGGCGCAGGCCTGTAATCGCAGCACTCCAGAGGCTCAGGCCGGAGGTCACTTCAAGGTGTAGGCCAGCCTGGGCTGCATAGTGAGTTCAAAACCAGCCTGAATTGTACATAGCAAGACTCAGGCTCAGAAACCAAAAACAAACAACAAAACAAAACAACAGAAAAACCCAAAACCAAAACCCTGGGTTTTTTTTTTTTTTTTGTCTTTTTGAGACAGGGTTTTTTCTGTGCAGTTCAGGCCAGCCTTTAACATGCAGCAATACCCCAGCCTCAGCTTCTCAAGTGCTGGGATTACAGGCGTACGCCCCACACCTGGCCTAAACCCTCTTAGTTTGAGCCCTAAATTAAGATTATATGGGTGGATACAGTAGCAGGGAAGGTGGTTAGTGCCCTCCTTGCATTAACGGGTGTGTAGGTTTTCCGTCTGTACAGTGTAGCTGTTGATCGTCCATTGCATGGAGAAAGTAGTGGTGTGTAGTGTGACACTTGGAATCGTGCGGTACATCTCTGTAACACATGTAGTGACTTAGCAGCGGTTGTCTTCTAATTGATTTTGTTGATGTTCAACTTCATAGTTGTTAATGAAAGTAGGGGAGGCCTTCTTGGGTTTGCCCATCAACTGAGAGAAGCCAGAATTGATGTCTCAAATAGTACTAAGGTTAATCTACTTAGAATCATTGAGAATTTAACAACCTGACTAAATCTTGGGTGTCAGCTGGGCATGGTGGCATATGCCTGTAATTCCAGCACTTGGGAGGCTGAGGCAGAAGGAGGGAGGCTGAGGCAGAAGGATCATTGCGACTTTGAGGTCAGCCTGGGCTACAAAGTGAGCTCAAGGCCAGCCTGAACTGCATGTAGAGACCCTGTCTGAAAAAGTAAAAAAAATATCAAACCAAAAAAAAACCTTGGGTGTGGCGGGCGTGGTGGAGCTGCTGTCCCTGTTACCGGGTAGCTTCCCCTCAAAAATGTACCCAGTCACACCTGTCTCTGGGGGTGGGGAGAGCACTTTTGTTTTGATCCGTTTAATCCTTCATTGGGTAAGATTTAAGAGGATATTTGGAGTCTAGGGATGCAGTAGGAAGGGAGGGATTTCAAAATAATGAAATACCTTATGGAATCTGATTATTAAATGGGGGTTACCTTTTTTGGGCGGGGGCAAGTTTACCTTTAATGGAAAGAAGACAGTTGAATACAAAATGTACTTGAACCTGATTGACCTGACATGGCCTTTATTCTCTCATGATCAGAAGCCAGACTAAATGTACTTTTTTTTTTTTTTTGGCGGTACTGGGGATTGAACTCAGGACCCTGCGCCTGCTAGGCAGGCGCTTATTCCACTGAGCTATATCCCCAGCCCTAGCCAGACTAAATGTAGAACTATCTGGGTAGCATTTCTTATGCCTGTACTTTTTTATTTAGCTGTTGATAGCCTTTTTATTTTTATTTATTTTTTTTTGTCTTTTTGAGACAGGGTTTCACTATGCAGTTCAGGCTGGTCTTGAACTCACTTATGTAGCCCAGGCTGGCCTTGAACTTGCAACAGTCCTCCTGCCTCAGCATCCTGAGAGTGGGGATTACAGGCCTGCGCCACCACGCCTGGTTCTTTTTTTTTTTTTTTTTTTGGTAAAGAAAAAAACCCAGAATTTCAAAATAAGATAATATGAGGGTAACATTGAGTATTGTTATCTTTAGTTACTCAGAGTACAAGAGATTAGCATTTAATTGTCTAAACAATATTAAATTGGCACAAACCTTTTCAACAGACTAAGAAAAATCAGTATAACTACCTTAACTATCTTTTTATATATATATATATATATATATATATGTATGTATTATTTTATTGTTTTGCATTTCCCTTCCTCTTTTTCTTCATTTTTCTTCAATCCCGCATCCCAGTTTCTCCCCATTTCACAATATCTGTTGTACATTTTGGATCCTTTTTACTCTTTCAACTTCTTACATTAGGGAGACAATATGTTTACACATGTGAGTCCAGTTTATTTCACTTATGAGTATGGTCTCAAATTGCATCCAGTTACCTATAAAAGTCTCTGGTGTATCCTTTTTTATGGCTGAGTAGTATTCTATTGTGTAAAAAGACCACATCTTTTTTATCCATTCCTCGGTCGATGGGCATTTGGGTTGTTTCTAAGCTTTAGCTATGACAGATTGTGCCGCTGTAAACATGGCTGCACATACATTGCTGTGGTCTGATGTTTTTAATTCTTCTGGGAAGACACCCTGCCTTTGTTTTTAAAAAAGTCCCCTGTGCTTGTTTCCTGATGGAGCAATATATAATAAGCGCCTTGGAAATGTGGAGTCTGTTGCTTGCTATTGCTCCAGACTCTTACTTTGGACATAATAAGCTGTACAACATTTTCCGGAAAGTATACCCGTGTTCAGGCAGTGCTCCAGGTTGGGTCTGTGGTAGCCTGTCTCAGCGCGCCCTGCCCCCTGCCTTGCAGAAGCCCGACGGCGTGCCGGTGCACCTGAAGGGGGGCCTGCCCGACCGCCTGCTCTACCGGACCACCATGGCGCTCACGCTGGGCGGGACCGTCTATTGCCTCGTCGCGCTCTACATGGCCGCGCAGCCCAGGAACAAGTGAGCCACTGCGCAGGACTCGATGGCTTTGGGCACAAACCCTTTGAACTTTTTACTTTTCATTTGTTTTCTTCCCTTGGATGGTCTGCTTAACGTGTTCGCAGAAAAGCTGTGAGGACAGTTTATGACGTGCACATGGCCCGTCAGAAGCGACAGGATGTTGCAAGTTACGGGCATAGTGGAAAGAACCAGGCGCTGATCCCGAGGGCTGGGGTGGGGTGGGGGGTGCTGCTCAGGGCCTGGGGACGGGACGGGCTTCTGAGCGTGGTGTGGAGCCTTTCTGCATCTGCACGCGACCGAGGATGCTGGTGAAGCGAGGCCGGGCATGGAGGGAGTGGGCCGCCCCTGCGGGACAGAAAGGGCACAGCCAGCCTGCACTCCTGGGCGGTTTGTTTCAAAGGGCCTTGTGCCAGCCCCGCACGTTAGTGAACTGTGCGTGTGGCTGTCCTGTGTGTGTTCCACCGAGGGGGCGGGTGCGCTTCACACAGCTGTCTTGTTGATGCAGCCGCGGCGCAGGTTCTCTTATATTTTAAAAATGTTATGGCTTTAAATCATGATTTATTTTGACAGGAATAAATACTTAAATGAACATTTCAAGTTTGGAGTTCTTTTTTTTTTTTGCGGTACTGGGGATCGAACTCAGGACCCTGCGCTTGCTAGGCAGGCGCTTATTCCACTGAGCTATATCCCCAGCCCAAGTTTGGAGTTCTTAAATGACCTTTCAGAGTAATTGCGGAACACCAGCGATATCGTCAACCTGCGTCTGATTTTTTTTCTTTTTTTGAAATTACCCTTCCCCACCTGCCCTCACCTCCATTCCAGGGCAAGCACTCATCTTCTCCGTCGCTGGGGGTCACCTTTCCTGGGGACTTCTCACCCACCTCGCACAGTGTGTGACCCATGACTGTTTGCTTGTGCTGGGCGCAGTGCTTTGAGGCTTGTCTGTGCTGTGGCGTTGTATGGTTACTTCCTTCTGTTCTGTGCTGAGTGTATTTGTTTGTAGGGCTGTACCGCATGTCACTTACCTGTTCATCTGGTAGTGGGCCGTTAATTGAGCGGTTGACACTTTTGGACCATGGTGAACACTGGTACAGTGAACAAGTTCTTGCATGGGTATTTGTTTTCAGCGCTCTGGAGTAGGTACCTAGGAGTGGAATTGCCGAGTTGTGTAGTAACTGTTGTTTCACTTTTTGGAGAACTGCCAGGCTGTTTTCCACGTTTGCTGTAATTTCAGATTCCGACAATTGCTTATAGTTGGGTTTTTGTTGTGTTTTTTTCACCCAGGACCCAGCCAAAGATCAGACATTGCATTTAATTACTTTGTTTAGTTTCTTTTTATACAGAACAATCTTTGCATGTTTCCTGACAGTGACCTGTCTGAGGGGTCCAGCTGGGCGTGGTGGCACACAGCTGTAGCCCCAGTGCTCTGGGAGGCTGAAGCAGGAGGATTGAAAGTTTAAGGCCAAGTTAGGCAAGTTAGTGACTTGGCAGGAACCTATCTTTGAAAAAAAAAAGGAAAGGAGAAAGAGGGTCGGGAATGTAGCCCAGTGTGAAGGTCTCGTTCAGTCCCTAATACTGTTGAGCATTTTTGTCAGGAACCCTTCAGAGATGGTATGATGTCCCTTTGTCATGCAGCGCTTGAAAGTACTATAGTTGTTCCTGTTCTTGGTGATTTGAAATTAGGTAACTTAGTAAGTTGTTACCCACCACATTCTCCCTGTGAGGACTTCTGTTATTTGCGATAACCAGTCTGTGGTTGATTCTCCTGGCTATCTGCTTGAATCGATTTTATACTTCAGCTCTTTTCTGTGTTGGGCATTCATATTTGCATCATTTTCTTAAGCTCCTCTATTTTCTTATCCGTATCTAGGGTCACTCAGCATGGTTTCCATGTGGACATCATCTCTGCAGTTATCTGAGAAGTTATTTCTGATTTGATTTTTTCAGAGCTTCATTCACTTGCTTTGTTATCACTTCAGAGCGGCCAGGTGGGTGGCTTTTGGGTTGTCCCACGTTGTTGCCCCCTGGGTTTGCCTTTGGTGAGCTGGATGTCTGGGTTGCATCTTATTTAACTGTCTTTTTTTTTTCTCTCCCCTCCCTTCAATGCCCCTCCCCTCAATTCCCCTCCCCTCTCTTTCCTGGGTTGATGCTTGTAAATTGCCTATGATGAGTTACTTTATTGCTAGTATTTAGAACCTTAGGAAATGAGTACTTTTCTGAGGTGTCCTCAGGTGTAACTGGTTTTTGGTTTTTGAGGCTGTTGCAAGGTCCTGCCTCTTCAGTTTCAGAGGATCAGAAGTTGCTGCCTGTTTGGCCAAGCCCCTGGTTCTTTGGTGCTGTGCCTCAGGATTTTCTATGACCCTTAGTCACTCTCAGTCTTGGAATACAAGGAAGAACAGCAGGTTAGAGCAGTTATGTCACTTTCAGCCAAAGTGGTATGACCAGCAGTAACAGTAGCATCCAACAGAGCCTAGAAAGTGAAAAACTATGCTGACGGTTAATTTGCCACCTTTAACCGTGTGAATTAGATTTGTGGGTATATAACAGAATCTAAAAGGAACCAGAAAATTATATGCAGTAAGTCAGTCCCAGTATGTCAGTTTTACCCTCAGAGGTTAAAATTTAAAAGGGGGTAGGGAGAAAATAGGAGAGGAGGAGGTAGAAGCAAGGCTGGAGGACAGAGTGGGGTCACGCAGGCTAGGAACCCGGTGCAGAAGACAGGAGGGAAAGAGACAGAGGACAGAAAGAACAGAACAGAACAGAACAGAACAGAGCAGAGAGCCACAACTAGAGTCCAGAGCACTACCATTATGCTGTGGAACCTGCGAGAGCCACAACTACAGAGAAGCTAGAAACCAGGCTCACACTCACATACACAAGATCAAACAACGAAGAAAAACACCACCACCAAGAAAACAGAAAGCAATGGGAAGAGCAGTCCATCCCAGGCTTGTGTCTGCTGTCACTGAGAGTGTGTGGGGGCGGAGTCCGGATCTGTGTTGATTTATCCTAGCAGGCCGGCTGTAGCTTTATAGCGGCTAGTGGACAGTCTCAGTGAGCCTGCACCTTTATTTCCCTTGAAGTTCGGGCTGGATTCTGGGCATGAGGCTGGAACCAGACCTGTTTCGCCTGCAGTCAGTGCACCTTCTGTGGGCTTGAACTTAGCTGGGAGCTGCTAGATGAGCCCAGCAGTTGTTCTGAGTTCTGAGCTCTGCCAGCCCCTCTCCAAGATGGCTCCCAGACCAATCACTGCCTCCTGCGGGACGACTGAGCCCTCAGCACTCATACCCAGCTCATGAAGTCCTTCAGGTCCACTGCTCCTCTCCACTGCTGTGTGTCTCTAGGAGGCCTCTGGTGTCGCCACCGGTCACTGTCAGCAGGTTTGAATCGCTCCTCTCACGCAGTCAGCTCCGACTCAGAGAAGACTCTGCCGGCCCCCTCCTTCACTGAAGCTTCCCTCTTTGCTCTCCTTCTGGCTTCAATTCTCGCTTCAGATCCTTCCCAGGTCCAGGGGACCCACTTCTCTCCTTGTTTCCCTCGAGTTGCTGTATTCCAGTGTCTGGGAGGCTGCTCAGAGAGGCTTTCTCTGCTGCTTACACTGTGCTATCTTCTATACTCCAGTGTGTGCTTGGTATTTGAAACTTGATACATCACTGTAGCCCAAAAGTCCTTTATTTCTTCATTTTCAACAATTTTGCACCCAGTTTTAGTGTCCTTTGGTGATACCTTTTTTTTTTTTTGAGGCAGGATTTTGCTGTGTAGTCCAGGCTGGTCCTAAACTCACTATGTAGCCCAGGCTGGCCTTGAACTTGCAGCAATCCTCCTGCCTCAGCCTCCCAAGTGCTGGGATTACAGGTGTGTGCTGCCACACCCGGCTTGACTGGTGATTTTTGACTGATTTCTCTCTTCTGTCATTTCTTTTACATTGTTGATTTTCTGTGTGTGTGTGAACATGAGCATCCCTTTTAAAACTTGCTTTTACTGTGTTTTCTTCATTCAGTATCTACATCCTTGCTTGTCATTTCACTGGTCAGTGGCTGTCCAGACTGAGCTTCTGTGTTCTCTGGCCACATTCTTAGCAGTGTGTGAGCATTTCCTTCCTTTCTGACATAAAGTCGTTTCCACGATGGCCTCCTGTTTCCCACCTTCCTCTGTTAACTTTCAGGTAGATTCTCTGAGTACAAAGGTGTTATGTCTTTATTTTCACCTAAAGAGTGCCGTACCTTCCAAGTGGACTTGCTGCTTAGGGATTGTTCTCCACCTTATTTTTCTGTAATGTATTCCATTTGATGAATGCTTTATCATTTTACTTAACTCACCTTTTGATGAGTATATATGTATTTATTTATTTTTGGTTTTTTGAGACAGGGTCTTGCAGTGTAGTTCAGGCTGCCCTTGAATTCAGAGTAATCCTCCTGCCTCTGCCTCCCAAGTGCTGGGATTACAGGCTCCCGCCATGCCTTACTCGTTGTAGTTTTTTGCTTCTACAAATATTTCTTAAATGTGCGATCTTCTTTATCTGTCATGTTACATACTGAGTCTATTTGTAGGAGAATTTCCACACTTGAGACTACAGGCAGAGGGAATGTGCAACTCCAGTTCTGAGAGCAGGGCCTCCTCCTTGAGCAATGTGCTGAGCCGTGATTTACCTAAAGGTTGATGGCCTGTTCTTTTTCACCGATGCCAGCAGAATGCACTATCAGTCCTTGTGATCTTTGCTAGTCCAATGAGTGATACAGTTTCTTTGTGGTTGAAATGATCTCTCTGTTGTAATTAGTGATAGTAAATATCTTTTTAAATTTTTATTTTTTCCTTTTTAGAGGTAAATTTTATTCCCCTTTTTGTACATGACCGTGTACTTTGCCCACTTGTTTCCAGGTGCTGTAAAGGCCCTTGGTCCTTGGAGCACTCTAGTGAGTGTTGTCTGGGCTGGGCCTTGTCTGCCTGCCAGTCCTGGAGCCTCATTCAAACCAGCTGAGTCAGATGGGGTTTCCCAGCTCCTGGGTGAAACCAGCTTCGCAGGGCCACCTTCAGGACAAGGTGCTCATTCTATTGCTGTCTGCTTCGTGTGGCAGTGTCGTTCTCCGTCTTTGCAGACTGGCTTTCTCGTTTCTTGTTGCACCTTAGAGGACGTGGTTGTCACCAGCTCTGAGTGACAGGTGGGGATATCTCACCGGGTCATTTGGGTCAGTGTCCTCCCCGGGGCAGATGCGGTGTGTTCTGCACAGACACGGAACCTGGGCGAGGGAGGCTTGCTTACTTGGTCCTCTCTATGCCACTGGGTGAGGTGCTGCTTAGGGAGGGACACTCTGCCTCCCCTCCCCGGGGCGCCTGGTCAAATGGCAGTGCTCATGAAGCGCAGGCCTCAGACTCACTGTGTCCAAGGCTGACGTCACGCTCAACAGTCCTGCCTCAGCCTTCCAAGTGCTGGGATGACAGGTGTGTGTCACCGTACCCGGCTACTTCCTAAAGTTGCTGCTTGATAGCACTCCAGGTGTGAGGCCTACAGGAGGAGGGCAGGCCCTTGGCTGTTGTGCTCAGACCATGGTGTGTCATGCTGGAACGTAGCCAACATCTCGGCACCACGGGGGTAGTTCTGGTGTGCTGGGGACACTGAGCAAGTTTGTCAGTAGGCGGACAAATACTTTTGCAGGTTAGACATTTTCTGAGTCTTACTAATTTTTAAAAAATGTACTGGGGATTGAACTAAGGGCCTGCATACTAAGCTACATCTTCGACATTTTTTGAGATGAGTCTCGCTAATTCACTGAGTTGCCCAGACTGGGTTCAAAGTTGTAACCTTCCTGCCTCAGCCTCCCAGAGTGCTGGGATTACAGATGTGTACTGCCACGCATGGGTGAGTCTTTGCTTTTAACAAAGTTGGAAGAAGAACCAATGAGTTGTTAATCTTTGAAAAATATTCAATATTCCTGCCAATAGATCACTGGATAAGTGTTACAACTCGGGAGTTCAAATAATTCAGTTATATTGCTGTTCCCTTTCACATCTAAGAACCAGTTTCTCATTGCTTGTATCTGTAAAAATGAAAAGTAGACATGGAATTGGCGCTGAATCTGTTTTAAAAGTAAGCAAGACTTACCCATGGGAGCCTGAGCCAGCCCCTCCCTGTACTCGGATGCATTTCCGATACGTTTTTTCCTCATCTTTAATGGTGATCAACATTTGTTTTGATCAAATATAAATTAATAGTAATTGTAAGACAATCCGGAGTAAAAGTATCTTTAACCCTTAAAGGTTTATGATCAAGGAAATTTAATTAAGTTTGAATTGCACAATGTTACAGAGAATTACATATGATCAGAGTTTCAAGCCTGAAATCATATTAAGGTAAAATTGGGAGGGGTGTAAAATTGTAGATGCCAGAGGGAAATCCGCAGCAGAAGCTTTAAGGAGAGCTGGAGCCTGACCGTGCCCTCAGGCGCCGGTGACATTTGATACTCCTTTAACCCACGTGTGTTTGGAGGCGGATCTTGCTGTGGGTGAACAGGGTTGAGTGGATCCACCAGGGCGGGACCTGACCCAGTGGGCTGTGGCCCTGCAAGAGCGGGGCAGAGACCTGAGCGAGGGCGCTGCCGGGCCCGCCGTGCCCTTAGCCTCCTGGGCATCTGTTCTCCCTTAGTCAGAAGGGCCTGGCAGGTGTGGCTGCCCCACCTTGAGCTTCTCGGCCTTCAGCACAGAGAGCTGAGTAGTTATGAGTGTGGTGCTTGGTGTGGAACCCAGGGGCTTGCACATGCTGGGCCTGTGCTGTGCCATGCAGCCACACCTCAGCTCTACTGCCTTCCTAGAAATTACCCACCCTCAGTGGTCAGAGCGAGCAACGGAGAGTGGGGAAAGACCAGGTGGCATTTGGGTTTCCAACTGGACAAATTAAAGTGGGTGGTTACACCCCACCAGATGCATTTATAAGAGTGATAGACTAGCTTAGCCAGTATTTACAGCACAACAGATTCTACTTCTAGCAACCACGTGAGCTGACAGTGATGCTTTTTAGATGCTAAGCTCAAATAAAGAAAGTGGTACACAAAGATGTGCGGTACCCAAGAGCCGCTGAAAGTGGCCCCTGCGCAGTTCTCTTCAGCAGTGTGCTTGTCCCCGGCCTGTGTGCTCACCAGCCTAAGGCCCTTCCTGCTCCTCACGCCGAGTCTGGTGCAAAGCTCTGGTGGCACGGTGAAGGCAGAAAGGCTTTTGAGCCTTGGCTGCATTCCTTTCATTTAGTCCCCTGTGTGTGTGGCTCTGGGCGCCCCTGGCTTCCCTCATGCCTGACCTGTCTGCATGCACGTCCCCCTGCTTAGCTTTTAAGACCAGATGGAGTGCTGTGGCCGTAAATGGATGCTGAGGTTTGGAACCCCAGAATCACCCTTCTCACTTTTCTTTGGGTCACAAGCGTCCCAGACCTCTTATTTTCTGGCCCCTTGAGCCTCAGTAGCTAGAGGTGATGCTTGGCAGTACGGGCTGTCTGCCGAGAGATCCGGTCCCGGTGAGTGATGCAGTTACTCAGTGGTGTCACTGCACATCCTTGGTCTGCTGCTGTGTGACCAGGTGACACGGGCTGCTGGGGGGAGGGTGTGCTGGGAAGGGTGGGGTCCCCTAAACATCAGTTCCATTAACCTTTTGTCAGGCTTTTTGGTCATCATCGGTAGTTCTTTGGGACCTCAGAACTGAGTTGAATGACCTTGTCTTTGAGGAGCAAGCCTGAAGATTATATTTAAGAAATATAACATTAGCAGCGGCACACAGCTATAATCCCAGAATTTGGGAGGCTGAGGCAGGAGGATCACTGAGAGTTCAAGGCCAGCCTGGACTACACAGTGAGTTCAGGGCAGCCTCAACCCCTCCTCCTGCCCCTAAGCTGCTTTAAAGTGTTTTTAGGGCCCTTTGCAGTGTTGGAGGAGCACATGGCGGAGACAGGCTCTGGTTCTGAGGGGCCCTGCAGTCACCTCGCCTGTTTGCCTCGGGGTGGTGGTGGCCCATTGCGTTAGAGCAGGTTGCCTGGGTGGCAGGAAGCCTCCCTGGGGCTTGTGCTGTGGGACTTCTGTCATGAGAGCCGACAGATCGACAGATCGTTTGCAGTCCCCTCTGTGATTAGCAGCTGGCTTTGTCTGTGGTCTGTGATACTTGTCCTGGTCACATGGCTCCCCGGCCAGAGCACAGGTCCCTCCATGTATGAGCCAGATTAGATTTTCACTGACTCCAAATACTGTACCACTTCCGATGGGGACCAGATGCAGCTGCCTCAGGCTGTCAGAAGTGGTGGCCTTGCCTCCTAGCAACAGGAAAAAGCTGGGGCCTTGGTAAGGCACAAGGTGAGACAGACTCTATAGAGGCTTGGGGTTTCCAAGCAGAAGAGGGGAGGCTGAGGTTGCGCAGGCCTGTACCAAGTGCTGGGGTATGACATCTACTAGGAGACAGGAGCAGAAATCAGGGTGGTTCCTGGGGGCACCTTGCCAGGCAGTGGCTGCTTCGTACATTGCAGCTCTCCTGGGGAGAGGGGGAGGGGTGGCAGAGGGGCAGCGCCTGCTGGTCCCGGGCCTACCTCAGCTCCTGGCTGCACCAGCTTAGGCTCCAGTCACTGAGAGGGGAGCTCTGAGCCAGGGAGGCGGCCACTTAGGGGCACCTTGCCCCTCGGGGTGTGATGTTCCAGAACCTGTTAATCCCTGGCAGGCTCCCAGCCTGTGCCCCCCGCCCTGCCTGCCACCGTGTTTTCGACACAAAGCCTCCATATTGTGTGGCAGATTAATTTGGAAATTGAGTTGCAGCCGAATGAGTTGATTTCGACTTTCAAAGTTCACTGATGTTTAATTAGAACCATCTTGAGACTTAAACCCGCTCCCAGGAAATTATTCTGACCGAATAATTAAAGAGAATAAAGGTTAGATTTGTGTTTCTGGCTAAGTCTGTGTTGCATTCAACATCTTCAAAACATGAATCCATTAACCTTCAGGAACCAGCCTTAAATTGCTTTCAATTTCTTGTCATCCTAATTAGAGTAGAATCAGACCAAGGAGCCGTTGTTTATACTTGGTGGCTGTCCGCTGTTCTGTGCATCAGTGTCCTTTGTCCTCCTGAGGCCGCTGCTTGGGGAATTGATTTTCTTGCTTGTCTGTCCCCATCGTGGGGTCCCGTTCGTGGACTGGAGAAGCAGCTGGGGAAGCAGGCGGGGCGCAGTAGGAGCCGGGGCAGGAGGCTGCTCAGGCGCGCAGTCATGGAGATGACTGGGTGGGGGTTTGCTTGGGGGGGAGTTGGGGTGCCAAGGTGAGGCGCCAGTTCCAAGGAGCGCTGTGAAGTTGGGAATGGAGTCTGCCCGGCTGGGGCTAGCCTTGTCTGCTGGGACAGCCCTAGGTCCTTGCCCGGCCTGTCTGTGTGCAGTCCCTGCGTCCAGTGGTCACAGCGGGAGGGGTGGGCGAGGGCTGCACGAAGCACCTTGTCCCTGCTGCAGGACTTGCAGTTCTGGTCCCTGGGCCCATTTTCCCCATTTCTTTTCCTGATCTATTATGAATTATCTATTATGTGACGAGTCCCAACCGAGACATAATCTCCAGGATTCCACAGGGTGGAATTGTGGGCTCCAGAACTCAAGAGGCGGGAGATGAGGTCTTTTTTGGCCGTAGGTCTAGAGAGGGGCGGGGTCCTGACTGCACCGTTGCTTGCGTGTCTTGAGTGTGTGTTGTGGGGACGTCTGCTGGTCTTTCTGCTGCCCCAGCCTTAAAGGAGCCTCAGCGTGACCTAGAATCTGAGCGATGGGGACAAAGGTCAGCCTGCCTCCATCTTTGTGCAGGGCAGCTTGGGCCTGGAGGTCCCAGCGCCACCAGCGGACCTGGCTGCTTCTCAGCTGTGTTTGAAGCCTTGCTGGGCTCTTACCGCTCCTGATTCCTCAGCTCCCCGCCTGTCTGTGGTGCCCACATGTTTTCTGTGCTTCCCTTCTGGAGCCGCCACTGCCCTGTGCGCCTTTTCCTGCAGGCTTTCCATGCGCAGCCTGGCTTACCTGAGGACACGCACCTTCCAGCATGAGCCCAGTCCTCTCATCTTACCCCTCAGCAGCTTTCATGTGTGAGCCACTGCACAGAGAAAGGTGGCTCCCTGGCCCCCTGAGCACCTGTGGTGATGGTGGGAAGTGGGGCTGCAGGGGGTGGGGAGGGGACGGTGGCAGGGAGGGTCTCTGGGCGCTGTTCCAGGGGTGTATGGCTCCTCCATGGGGAAGCACATCCGCCTGGGGGAAGAGCAGACTCCCAAGTGTCAGGCCTCCTGGGTGCACTGGGGATGGGTCCGGCGGAGAAGGGTAGGCCCTGGGCCTGGGGAGGGACCTGGGAGGGAGGTCAGGCCTGCTCCCCAACAGCCTTCCAGGGGCCTCGCTCAAGAGAGCTGGGAGCCGGGTTGGTGGGCAGCAAGTGCATGAGCTAAGCAGCCCCTGACCCCGGGTTCTCTTACTTTCCCTGAAGCTGCGGTGCCAGGGGGAGGACAGATTGTGCGGGGAGAGACCCGCTGCAGCGAGGGGGTGAGCGCTGCGGTGGTGAGCACAGGAGAGGAGGCAGTGGGTCCCAGGAGGCAGCCGCGGCTGGTGGACAGGGACCGACGGTGGGCAGGGGCCGAGGATTGGACGCGTGTGTGGGGAACAGCCTGGCTTGCTAGGAGAGTGGGGGTCCCAAGGTGGGGCGAATTTTTTGAGTTCTCTAGGCCGCAGTGGGCAGTCCCTCTTGGACAGGCGCCCCACATGTGGGTGGGGACGAGGCGCGGAGACAGGGTGGTGCGCAGGGTGGGCGCGGGGAGAGCCTGTGTGCCCGTGGGAGGGAGCGCGGTGGGCTGGAGAACAGGACTGTGATTATACTCGCGGGAAGCTGGCAGGCTTCTGCTGGGTGCAGGGTCACTGGGGAGGGAGCAGGGGCGGAAGGATGGGCCAGGCCCTTGGGGGTGCTGGAACGCCCTGTCCCTGCTGGGGCTTACACGGGGCGCAGGTAAACAATGGCGCTGCGACTGGGGTGCCCTCTCACCGGCTGTCACAGGTGTCGACTGCAAGGGAGGGAGGGTGGGAAGAAAGGGGCCTGGCAGTGCCCCTGCTGTGCGCACCCAGCTGTGCCCGGTGCTGGGGAGAGGGTCGCACAGAGCAGCCTCGAACACGGGCGAGAACGCGGAGCGCTGCGGGCCGGCATATCCTCCTGCTTCCAGTGGCTCCGAGCGCTGCGAACGGCCACATCTGTGCTTTCCCGAATGCCCGCTCAGACAAATCCCTCTGTTTAAATATGATAATGTTTAATAAAAAATGTAATTAACTACTACGATTTAATTAAAAAACCTTTCCTTCTATTTTAACGCGAGAGTTCCCCGTAGAAAGCACTCCAGCTTTGGCGGTTTTGAGTGACAGCTTTATTAATGGAGCCACCTGCGGGCTCTGTACAGTCTGTCTTGTTGCTCACGCCATCCTGTTCAAACAGTGTTTATTGTGGGGGCCCCAGCACGTGACCTAGAGGGGACAGCCTGCCCTGCTCGGGATGCAGGAATAGCTGTTCTCCTCGCGTGCTCCTGAAAGACAGGGCTTCAGGACAGGGCAGTGCCCCCAGCGTCTCCCTTTGGGTTGAGGCTCTGGCTGGGTAAGGCCCTTCACTCTTCTCTCCTTTGGGACTAGGGAGCTGGTGCCTTGGGGCAGCCGAGGGGACCAGCCTTGGCTCCAGCCACTGTGGGGAACACTGTGGGGGGAGTCAAGTAATTACTTCCTTACCGCTGTTCCCTGGGGCCTTCCTTGCAGCCAGGAGCCACATGCCACTTAATGTTGGGGACGCGTCCTGAGAGCTGTGTCATCAGGTGGCTTCCTTATGTGAACACCACAGAGCTGCATCATCCCTGGGCGTGATCCGTGTGGGCCACAGACACAAGAGGGCTGCAGGCAGGTTTCTGCCTCAGCTTTCTCCTCGCCCTAGAATGTGGCTGCCTGTGAGGCGGGTGTAGATCACAGCAAGCCAGGGGCCTGTGAGGGCCGAGTCCTAACAAGGGCAGGCTTGGCTCAGCTCAGAATAAATGCATCTTCTAAATGCAAACGTCAACTCCTGGCAGACACTCTCTCGAATGCTTCTGGCGAGGGTGTCCAGGGGCAGCCGACTTGGCCCAGGAGGGTAGATGCTGCCAGCGAGGCTGGGCTGCGCACCGCTGGCGCCCTGCAAGGCTGAGCTAGGGTGACGTCCTCGCTTCTCCTTCATTTGGTCCGAGTGAGAGAAGCTGTCCAAGCTCCGGCAGGGCAGGCGGGCTGGGTGGCCCAGGAGAGGTTTCCAAACAGGGGGGAGGAGGTGCCCGTGGTGCATCGGCCGGAAGCAAATTCGAGGGGAGGAGGTGCAGCAGGCTCCACGTCAGCAGGCCATGGTGGGAGAACACCCAGAGGGGCCTGGGCAGTGGTGCTGCTGCAAACGGGCTGGCCTGCCTAGCCTGAAAATCTAAAATCGGAACACTTCTAGAGTGACAAGCTGATGGCACAGAGGAAAATACTATAGCTGCCCAGGTCGGTGAGAGTGCAGACGCACTGCCAGTAATGTGTGCGATCGCCCTCAGGGGTGTGTGAGGCGCAGCGGAACACCTCCTGTGCCAGCTCCAGTCCCACCCCCGACATGGCTTGTTACATTCCAAAGGCTGAAAAATGTCTGAAATTTGAGATGCTTCTGAGCATTTTGGATAAGGGGTGGTCAGCATGTACCAACCACCTATGTTAAAGGTGAACTGAGTATACTCGGGTGGTCGTTTGTCCTTCTCCTAGGTGCCAAGCTTTCAGCCCTCAGCTTGATGTCCCCCCTTTCTGGGGGCTCCTCGTGTCCAGTCTGAGACCCTCAGCGAGGCTAGAACAGCTGCGGGTACCACCAGGTGTCCGTCTGCTTGACCCGAGTGTGTCACATGCACATGGTCAGAAATAGCTGACAAAGGCCCCTTTCCTCTTCCATGTTCCCATTAAAAGCACAAAGGGAAAGCTTCTACATCATTACTGTTTTTACATTTTAAAATAATGATAGACTCACAGGAAGCTTTTAGAGCCCTACAAAGTCTCCCCTTGCTATCGTAGCCAGCAATCCTATGTCACTGCAGAGGGGACATCTGAGAGTAACTATGAAATCTACATCAGGATGTTGACTTCAGCACAACATAGTTTGAGTTGAGACTGTACATCTTGCCCAGTTTCCATCAGTTCTGTGTACATTCCTCTGTGGGTGTATAGTTCTGTGACACTGAATTCTATGTGTCACACTCCGAAGACATTGTTCGGTCCCCAAAGGAGCCCCAGCCACTGCCCTTGTGTAGTTGCATCTCACCTGTCCACTCCTGTCCCCTGGCAACTGCTGATCTGCTCTGGCTCTGTACTTCAGTCATTTCAGAAGTGGCTTACAAGTGGGAATTTGTAATTTGTGAACTTTCACTATGCATAATGCCCTTGAAAGTTATCCAGGTTTGGATGCAGCAACATTATGTTCCTTATTGCTAAGCAGTATTCCACTGGGTGGAAAAAACTATGCACGGTATATATAATGTATAATTTTCTTTGTGGTACTGGGGGTTGAACTCAGGGGCTTCACACTGAGCTCCATCTTCAGCTCTTTTTAAGGTTTTTTTTTTTTTTTTTTTTTTTTTTGTACTAGGAATTGAACTCAGGACCTAGTACTTGCCAGGCTGGTGCTTGTGCCACTGAGCTGTATCCCCAGCCCACCCCCCCAGCCCTTTTTATTATTTTTTACTTTGAGATAAACTCGCACTGCATTGCTAAGTTGCCTGGCATGATCCTCCTGCCTCAGTCTTCCAGAGTGCTGAGGTTACAGGCATCCACAACCATATCCAGCTGTTAATAAATGTTTTTGTTTTGGTTTGGTTTGGTTTTGGAGATATGGTCTCACTTTGTAGTCCGGGCTGGCCTTGACCTTACAGTGACCCTCCTGCCTCAGCCTCGCAAGTGCTAGGATTACAGGCATGCAAACAGCTATTATTTTTTTAAACTTATAAAAATGCAACTCTGAGACAAGAGGATGGCAAGTTTGAGCCTAGTCTGGGCCACTTAGTGAGACCCTGTCTCAAAATAAAAAATTAAAAAGAAAAAGGGTGGGGATGTGACTCATTGGTAGAGTACTTGCCTAGAATGCATGAGACTGAGTTCAAAATACTGCAAAAAGGGGAAAAAAAGTACCTTAATGATATGTCAGTTCTAGAATGGAACAATAGATGGGTTTCAATAGATACCCAACCCAAGATTCTTTAGTAGGAATAATTTACTTCCCACATTTCAAATTACATTATAGCATCCAACTTTGTTGTATACCAATTCTCAAATGTACAGCCTTTTTTTTGCTATCGGGACTCAAACTCAGGCCCTTGGGCTTGCCAGGCAGCTGCCTGTGCCTCTCAGCTGTATCCTGGCCCAAGCCTTCACTTTTGTTTCTAGATCACTGACCCCCGAGGGCAAGGACTACATCTTTCTTCTTGAGCCTGTTGAACTTCGCACAGGGCAGGTAGTTTTTAGGGTGCTGAGGGTTGAATGCAGGCCTTGCTAAGCACATGTTCTCCCATGAGCTGCAGCCCTAGCCCAAGTCAGGGCTTCCATGTGGCCTCTGTCCCAGAGACCTCCCAGAAGGCAAACTGGCTACCACACCACAAGTGGCAGCATCAGAATCCATTTCTCATGTAGAGAAACTGAGGTTGATAGAAGAGAAGCTATTTGAGACTTCCAGGAAGATGGTGACCCGGGTAAGCAGCAGAAAAAGATCCTCCCAGAGGATTGCCACCCAGACACTGGAATATAGCAACATGAGAAAGACAAGAAGGAGAGAAGCGGGTTCCCTGGCCCCAGGAGGGATTTGAAATGAGAATTGAAGCCCTCAGAAAGAGCAAACAAGATTCCTCCCTGAGGAAAAGCTCTGGTGGCCGTCATGGCACAGAAGAGGAGGAGAAAGGGAGTCACCACTCCATACACACCCTCGGCCCACTCCCTCATTCCTACACTTACAGCTTCAGCTTTGGAAACCTGCACTTGCGCGAACCTGCTGACTTGGCCAGAGGAGAGTGGAATTCTGAGAGCTGGGCCAAAACCAGAACGGAGAAAGTGCTGCCCGGAAAAGCAGCAGCAGCTGTTGGGAGGGGTTGTTGAACCCAGCTGATGATGAAAAGGTACTAAAACCACTAAAGCTGAAGGCTCACTCTGCTGCAACCCTTCGAATCAGTGCCCTGAGGCAAGGCAGAGACAAAGCAACCAGTACACAGCCCCCCACACCCAGCTCTGCGCTTGCCCCGAGGCTGTGGCCTGCTGCCTCTCCCCTTCGAGAGCAACTACCAGCAGAGAGCAGCAGAGAGCAGAGGCAGTGACCCTAGGGCCATGACAATACCTGAGGATCCAGCCAATGAACAAACAGGAACTGGAGCACAACAGTAAGGGTGAGGTGCAGATGGAGGTGGGCCAGATTGCTCTGCACCCTTCTCACTCCAGCACCAAGCAGGAAACAGGAGCTGAGGCACCGGGCTCCAGCTCCTCCCCTGAACCCCCTCTGGGAGCACCTTGAGACTCAGCGCCCCTCTCCCCCAATGTGTTCCCGACAGCAACGGGCTGAGTGCAGAGGCTTCAGGACCCACCCTAAACTACTAAACTACTAATATGAGCACCAAGAGGGACTTCATACTGTTCGCATATATGAACCTTGTATGAACCCATAATGACAAATTATACGAAAAGCAACAGTCCTGGAGACCAAGAGATGACAACATACTCTACACAGAAGACCCGAGAAACTCCTCCAGTTGTCTCTTAGAGCTAATAACTAAACTTAGTACACACTCTGGACTACCTCAGCATGGGTGGGGGAGACCTCATGCCACTTGTGCCCAGTACTGTTAAGTGTGCCCAATGCCCAGCTGTGTAAGGGGTGGGGAGCGGCAGCCCTGGAGAACGAGAGGTGGGAGGAGGTGAATACCTTGAAGGATGCAGACCTAGTCTCCTAGCTGGGCGGGGACAGCCTCCAAAGAGTCATAGGTGGCCTGCAGGCAGACACTGGTGGCCTGTGAGGGGACTCCAGGGGCCTTGACAGGGAGCTCAGCAGCCTGAAGGGGGAAGGAGGTTCCCTGCAGGCTACATGAGAACCCTGAGGACCTGGACCCATGTGCTGCATTGGGGCAGAGCCTGGCACTGTGCGGGGGCGACCCCTTGGACTCAGCTGGGCCCCTGGGCACATCACATTGGGGCGGAGCCTGGTGGTACACAGGGGTGACCCTGCAGACCTGACCAGACCCCCAAGGGCCTCGAGGGCTTGTCAGTGGGGTGCTGATTGTAGTGTGCTTGGGGCCCCTATGTATTGTCATTGAGGTTGGGTGTTTTTCCACCTAGTGCCATAGTAACTTGTGTGCACCCATGTTTGTTGCAGCATAATTTGAAGCAGCCATGTGCCTTCCCAATGTGAGAGCCCGAGGGAATGAGTAAAACCAAAAAGTACAGTTATTATCAGAGAGAAGATGACTGATTGGGTGGGAGAACAACGGAGATGAGGGAGGAGAAAATTGTACGTGCATTTGTATAACTGAGTAACAAATGCAGATAACATAATACAGCAACCACTGCTAATTCCCTACTATCTTTTCTATAATTTTGTATTTCCTTTATTGTTTTTGTGTTATTCTGGCTTATGCCTGTTTGGTTGTTGATGTGTTTCCATTCTTTCATCTTTGTTTTTTGGGGGCAATTAACAATGGATGCTGTATTACATAATATTATCTTCACATTTGTTACTCTTTTGTCTTTAAAATAAAAAAAAAAAACAAATGAAAAAAGCAGAGAAGCTGTTTTCCTTTGACATCCAACTTAGCCGATTGAAACTGCCGTACTGTTGACAAGAGGAGAGGACGCCAGCTTCTAACCAGGGGAACACATCACCCCAACCCAGTGTGGCATACGTGGGCGTCACTGCTGAGGTGCTGTGGGCCGAATCTTGCAGAGGGGGGCTCCAGGGACTCCGATCAGCTTTCCCAGGCTGCACCATGGCTCTGTGGTCAAGCATTAAGTGACCAGGCCTGAGGACTCTGATTAGTTCTTTCTGCTCCCCAAGGCCATTTTGTACGCACCCACTCTGGCTTTGTTCCTGTAATCTCATCAAAGTGTATATTGTCAGGAGTTCAAACTGGCTTCGAACAGACTCCGCTTAATCCCACTGAAGAATGTAGTCAGCAGCAGCAGTGGTCAGCCAGGTTCCTCTCGGGTGGAGGATGTGCGATTACACTGCTGGGAGGGACAAGCCTGATGCCCCGTGGCTGTGCACGTGCGCATGGGGCCGGCATGACCCCAGGCTGCTCAGAGAAGCGTGGGGTGGGGAATGAGGACCAGGTGTGAAGGGTACTCGGCTATCAACATGCTCCACGTGGTGAAATGGAAATCAAAGCCTGCTACATGAGGGTGCAGTCTCCACCCAAACAGGTCTCTCCGGAACAGTTGGGGCTAAGGCCAGCTGCACTGGCCTGTGGTCAAAGATGACAGCAAGGGCGGGCAGCAGCTGAGCCTGGAGGCTCCTCTGCCCCCGACCCTGGCTGTAGATGGCAGGGCGGGATCTCTTCTCGAGAGGCCCCTTCAACTTTGTGGCACTGTAGGACCTTTCCGAAGCCTGACCACTTTCCCACCTTATGCTAGCACTCAAGCTTTTCTACCAGAAGTCTGACCCAGATCGTGGCTTCTTAAGGAATTGCCGTTATTTTCCAACACATGCACTGTACCTGGGCTTCCAGGGCAGGACTACCAAGCTCAGCAATTTGCTACGAATCTAGGCCAGGTACTTGTTTTCCTGTCTGTAAAATGGCAGTAATGGAACTTGGGACCCTGGAAAGGTCTGGCTGAGAACTTAGGCGTGGCCCTGCCAGCTGCTGCTGCTGTGTGGCTCTAGCTGCTCGTCTCTCCCAGATCTTAACCACCTGGGTGCTTCAGCCTATTCTTTGTTTTTATCCTTTGAGATGTAGCTCTGGAACATTTTTCTGCCCCATTTCTGGATTGGTAAAAGCCTTATGGACCTTGCCCAGAAGAGACCGTGGGTACAGAAGTGCAGTTCGAGAGGAGGCAGTGGAGTTCTTCTGTCTAGTTGGGATGATGTGCTCTTCCTGCTGTTTCCTTGCCTGGGAAGTTTGTTCTCTATATTGGAACTTTTATGGCTATAGGGACTTTTTACTGTGGGCAGATCAGAAGTCAAGGTTCCTTTGGAAAAGGTGTGCCCATGAAGACAAGCTCGCACACCTTACGTCCAGAGCTGCTCCTTCACAAAGGGCTGCTTTTGGTATTTTATTTTAGGTTTTCTTGGTACTGGAGACAACTCAGGACCTTGCGCTTGCCAGGCAGGTGTTGTGCCGCTGAGCTTTTTGGTCTTTTGAGACAGGGTCTCACTATGCAGTTCAGGTTGGCCTTGAACTTACTTTGTAGCCCAGGCTGGCCTTGAACTTGCAGCAATCCTCCTGCCTCAGCCTCCTGAGTGCTGGGATTACAGGTTTGTACCAGCACGCCCAGTTTGCTTCTATTTTTAATTTTGGAAAAACCACCAGCACCTTTCCATCCCTGAAGACACCAGATGTGGACACCTGGAAGGAGCACTGGCTTTAGTGACATGACACAGATGTGTAGCATCACTGAGGGCAGTGGGCTCATGATTCTTTAGAGATCTGATACTTAGGTGATGCTGTTTCACTGAAATTTCTGTGGGTTTCTACCCTTATATGTTTTTTGACAGTTTGCTTAAGCGGCCCAGGTTGGCCCCAGTGCCTCTGTCACAGCATCCTCAGTAGCTGGGATTATAGGTGTGCACCACCATGCTTGGCCGCTGCTTCATTTATTTACGAAACAGGGTCTTGCTATGTAGTCCAGACTGGCTTCAAACCTTGGGCCTTGGGAATTACAAGCGTGTGCTACCAGGCCCAGGTGCTCCCTATTTTTTAGACTGTGTTTCTCCCAGGCTGGTGGAAGCAGTGCCAGCTTTGAAGTTAGGATGCACAAGCCCCTACATGGCAGTTACCCAGGTACATGCACGAGCCACTCACTCAATCCCTTCATTTGCTCAGCTATAGGGCAGCCTCCTGCTGCGGCACTGAGCCCCGTGGGGGGTGTGGCCTTGGCAGTTGTCTGGATTTACGTCACACTCTGTAATTCAGCTTTTCTTCTTGCTCCCTAAATATGTTTTTTTTTTTTATTTTAGAAACATAAAAGTACGAAAACCTATTGACAAACAGACACCCATTATCACAGAAAATAGTACAATCACAACTAATCTATAGACAAGGTGCTGTGGTCTCCACAGTGGTCGTTGCTTTATCCATTTGCTCCCTAAATATGTTCTTGCCCTTATTCCATCTCACTTCCAGCTTTTATACTGAGAACCTAGTTCCTTGCACAAGTTACCTTCACATAACACCTTGATGTGTCCAAAATCAAATGTCATATATCTCCCTAGATGAATTCATTTTCTGTGTTTCCTTATTTTTTAAGAAGAAAAAAAATGACACTGTGTAGACATTGGGTTTATTGAGTCTATCAGCTGTCCTGTTTGAGAATCTGAAAAGGAATTCCAGCCCTGCACAGCCTCAGCTGCGTTAGTCTGGATGAAGGACTGGGGACACGGTCACTAAAGCTGAGCATGGCAGTCATTTCCACGACTGTAAAATGTCCCGAATAACCTCAACATCCTAATTCACAGGAAAGCAGCAGCAGCCATTTCATGGTTACTGTATAGAGGACTTGTGCCCCTGAGCACAAGGCTGTGGCCTCTTGAGTTCAGGTACTTCACAAAACCCAGCCCGGGGAGGCAGTGGTTAGGAGGTAACCAGAATGACCAGGACCGTCCAGTGTTATACGTTAGAGAAAATGCAGATGTGAACTAAATTATGCAAGGCTATTCCCCTATTAAATGGAAACGTAAATCAGAAGTGATCCCCTCTAATGCTAGGAGATGGGGCTTGTTATTACCAGAATGATCTTATCTGCAGCAGCACCCAGCTGATAAGTGTTGCCATGCCTTCTGATAATTGGACAGTTAGGGGAACTAGCAGCATAAATTAAGAGTTAAAGACACTTAGAAAATATTTTGATTATTTTTTTTTTAATCTTCAAAATTTTCTGCCATGACACAGGAATGCATGATAGAAATGGCTCAACATCTTCACATGAAACACTTGGATTCATTTTCATTCACATGTTTTTCTAAAAACATCTACAATTTCATAATCCCACCCACTTCCAACCATTATCACAGATTTAACTGACCATTAAACAGTAGTTGCCAGCCTTAGACAGCTGGAACGCTTTCTGAGTATTAGTAGTGTCTTTGGAAACCACCACTCAAGAGTATCACGATGATAAATCTCATGTACATGGCAACCCCAAAGGTAACTGATGTCCTCAAATTCCCTGCTTGTCACGGAGAGCTGCATCTGCCAGGTACTGAAAAGAATGCACTTTCTCCTTCTAGACTTGCTCGTGTGCGGAGTATCTGGCTTGCAGGGAACAGTACTGCTTGACTGATGGTTTTGGCATCACTGCTAACAGGTGGCTGTGTATGCCTGATCCTCACGGGTGCTCTCTGCTGACTATATACATAACATACTGAAAAAGTCAGGTTGCTGGGAATCTATCTTCTTTTGAAGAGAACTACTTTGAGGTTTAAAAAAAAATAGTTGTAAACAAAAGGAAAGATACACAGACATATACCTATACACATGGAGATCTACGCTGCGTACATCGGCGTGGCACGTGTCTTCTTATCTAGAGATGCACACGGACAGAGGGGCTTCACCCGCCCCTTCACACACACACACCCTTCCACATCACGTGTGACTACAAATGTCGCAAGTGTCCTTGGGAGCTCACCGGAGTTTCCATATACCAAATGACGATGAAATACCTGATAAGCGTTACTCCTGAGAAGATACTGAAGGAATGACAGTTCTGACGCACTTTGGAATGGCACAGTCACGTACACGCTTGCATATTTAAGACTTCTGAACTCGCCCAAAGTTTCTAAACATGATCAGACTAAAAAAAAAGTATCAAAACACTGCAGCAAGTTAAAAAATAAAAAAAAGTAATCAAAGTATAAACAAATATATAAGAAATACATATTTGTCAGTACTTAAAGTAGGAAAAACAAAAACATATGTAAGAAAAACAATCTGACAAAACTTAAAAAACAAAACACCTCCCAATGCAGCGAAATACATGCACTGCCCCAAACAGGAGAGCCATGTTACATTTGCAAGGCTTGTAGCAACTTCAGAAAAAAATCACCACATATAGAAAATCTGTGAAGTATGCAGTTTATAAAAAATTACTGTTATTCAGACTTCTGTTAAAAAAAGAATTTGCAATTTGCTGAATATCTTATTCCTCAATATAATTAATTTGTAAGAAAATTACAATTAAATGGATTTCAAGCACCAATTCAATCACTTACACTTGCTGTGTTTAGATTTCTCCTCTTGAGGGAACAAATAATGAGGAGGCGAAACTAGAACTAGCTGGGTGACGGCTGCAGCGCAGCTGTAAAGGCATGGGGGTTCTCTTCCATTCACTTGAATGCCAAACATTAGAAATATTTAAGCCAGTAAAGGACTCCTTGGAGGAATCCAGCATTTCTGAGTATCAATGGTTTAATGTACATTAAAAGCTCTTCAACAAACCAATGCACTCTTACTTCTAGGATAAAATAGATTTGCACACCAGAAATTGACTGTTCCTTGTTTTGACTTAGAAAAGGCAGCACCTATATAGGAGACTAACAAGCACACTGGACACCTACTGGTAGTGTACAAAGTCATCAGTATTCAAGAAGGCAACACCACTGCACAAGGCAATATTGAAATTTTTCTTAAGAAATTTTCATTAGACTTTGGTGGGAAGACATCGCAGCCAGAGCACATCTCTGCTCTAGACTCTTTCTGCATCAGGGAATGGCGGTGTCTGGGCCAGCAGGTGAGTAACAGTGTGTGTGATGCCTCTGGTGGTTCCCGAAGGCGTTCAGGTAACAAGGGGGTTTATTTCAAGCAAAACTGCTGTTGTTTCCAGTATTTACATCATCCCACTCACAGGCACAGTGATTTCTGAGACAAGGTAATGTTTCAGCCCTTTCCTACTGTTAAGTTTGGTTAATTTTCAACATACACCAAACCGAATCTTCAGGTTGGCTGCATCTGAAAGGCTGCAGGGTCCTGAAGGAAGGAGACCATGTGGAGAAGAAGGTCTCCGCCCGCAGCACGGCTCCGCCAGGCTGGCCCGTTACCTGAACTTTTCCGTGGAATCCCATGCTGCCTGAGGGGAAGAGCTGAGCTGAAGCCAGGGCCCTAGGACAGCGCGGAGGCTTCCTGGTCCTCCCTCTGCTCCTCGCCCACCTCGCTGGCTGGCCCCTCTCCAGCAGGCTCCCCGAGCTCTTCGCTGCCCCCCTCACTCTGCTCCTCGCTGTGGTCTTCACTTGGTGCCACAGTCTGCTCTAGGCTGTTCTCCAGCAGTGTGGGAGAGCTGCTTATTCTGCTGTCTTCTTCAGCTGTCTCATTTAAGGACTGGGAGGGGGCTGGCATATAAGCCTCAGACTGGGTGACGCTTTCAACGGGAGTGGTAAGGGCTTTTGCTGGAGCTGTGTCTCCTAAGCTCTCGCCCTGGGGCAAGGGCAGCTTCTCCACAAGCTTCCACTGTATGATGCTCATGTCCTTCCCGCCTGTTGAAATCAGGTGACTGTCGTCATGAGTAAAGCTGACATTGGTGACGTGGCTGCTGTGTGCACTGTACTTGTGACTGGGAGCCTGTGCGAAACAAGTGAGGCAGACAAGAAAATCAGACCCATTTCTTACTTGGCTGCTTACAGCCGTGGAGATTAGGAGGAAAGGCAGGTAACTCCACCTGTGAAACAGCTAACTCAAACCAAAGCCCCAAATGGTCAAACCTAAAGTGCAAGGCTCGCAGGAATTTCCTTTCAGTTCTCTACTGTACAAGAAAACAAAACAGCTAGGTATGGTGGTCTATGCCTGTGATCCCAGCACTTTGGGAGGCAGGAGGATCACAAGTTTGAGCTGACTCTGGGCCACTCAGCAAGACTGTCTTAAAAATTAAAAAAAATAAAAACCCCCCTGGGGATGCAGCTCACTGCAAAGGCCCTAGGTTTGTTCCTTAGGCAGGCAGGTGGTGGCGGTGATGGTTGGAGATAATGGGATATCTGGACTTGCACATTGTATGTTTTTAAGAAAAACACCAGATATGATGTCTGCCTCTCCTGGATGCCAGTGATATACTTACCAGGGCCTATGCTGCTCCTAAGATGGCTAGAGGAGCATTTATTAGGTTTCCAGCATTGTAAGTTGACTTAGGAAATAGGATTGAGAAATAAAACACTGGTTGTCAACTCTCCAGCTGGCCTCTCTGGCCTTACTGAGGAAGGAGCAGACAAGCAGCGCCTGCTAGTGTGCAAGCAGGTGGTCCTCCCGTCCCCTGGGCAGTGCGGTGTCATGGGGAGGAATTATTCTCCAAGTGTTTTCTTGCCAGCGACAAAATTACCCTCAAACAGAAGGCCTTACCAGCACACACTTCCTAATCAGCTCACCTCACCTTTGCTTTGGAGCAGGGGTACTGAAACAGGTGGACTTTACAGAAGTCATCAGCAACAGCGATCACCTTTCTGTTGTGGGATCGCACCAGTGCATTGATGTCTGTCCCATCGGACCCTTCTGGCCAGACACCTTTGATACAGAAATGCAACGTGTAAAAAAGTTAGCCTAAAATGTAACTGAGCTATGTATGATACACCCCAATAGTCTCAAGATGGAAAACTCAGACTTGACAGTACTCAGCAGGAACCAGTAGGTGGTGCTAGTACACTGACTGCAGCTTGACTCACCTCAACAACACGCTCTCTCAAAACTTTTCACTGGAGGAAAGATTTTCAGTTACTTGTACAGCAAGGTGCAAAACCAGAGCCACAACACTAAGTTTTCCAGGTTCCTTTTTAAGCAGGTCCAAGAAAACCCCACAAACCACCTTCCATAATTATGGCAAGGAACGGGTCTAGCACCCTATCCCATTGAATTTTCCTGGAACATTATTCACATCAAAGGTAAGACATACTGAATGTAATGGCTCTGAATCCTTATGAGGTAGGCACTGGTGATCATAGTCAACATAATTAGCATAAACTTTTATTAGGCCAGATTAAAACTATGGAACATTTAAGGGCTGAGGTACTCAGTTTCCTGTGGTTGAATGATACTCTAGAGAATAAATATGTTTTCGGAAATTTGTTAAAAACAAGTCAAAACACTTTTTAAATCAGTATTTCATAACAAGTTAAAAAAAAAAAAACTGCCTCTTTAAAATAACCAGGGAAGTTACTAATTACCAGTTATTACTTGAGTCTCAGAATAATGAAAATTGTTTATGGGAAAGTCAGGATTTTGCTTGCAATTTCTTCCTAGCCTGTTCTCCATCCTGATAGCACCTGTGTTTGGATAAACAGTGTATACCGGGCCAGTTTTCTAACACACTGCATAAAAACACGTTCAGATCTATAATCAGAAAGTTGAGACATTCTTAAAGGAAAAGACAAAATTTTTGGTTATTTGGGTACTGGTGCCACATCCATGTCTAGAATTTTACTGAGTATAACATCTATTTTTAATTCTTTACAAAAGAGTGTGCTATTTTAACTTTTTCATTTATCTTCAGAGCCTTTCAGGAAGATATCAAAAGACAGGGATCAGCTTAGAAAAAACTGATCCAGGGGACAGATTTCTGGTATGTCCAAAACATCAGATAGGAAAGATCTCCAAATTTTATCTTTAAATAAGGTCTACTAAAAATGCCTTTATAGTCTGATAAACAGCACTGGGACATAGCATCCACATGCAGAAAGAGTGACACATGTTGACAAGGACAGGAGAAATCAGACCCCTCACACACCACTGCTTGAAATTTGAAAGGTGCCAGCTACTTTGGAAAACAGTTTGCCAGCTCCTCAACAAGTAAGACAGTTACCATTTGACCCAGCAATTCTGCTCCTCACGTATGCTCCAGAGAAGTGAAAACATTACAAAAACCTTATACAGAATTGTTCATAGTAGCATTAGATTAGCCAGTCAATGAATGGATTAACAAAATACAGTATGCATCTACACAGAAGTCTTCATTTGGCCTCAGATGAAGTACTGTTCGGTATGTGTGCACTGAAATTATTATGCTAAATGAAAGAAGCCTGTCTCTGGATCACATATATAAATTATTCAGAATAGGAAAATCAACAGTTTCTGTGGCTAGGTAGAAGGGATATGGTAAATGTGTATCTCGCAGGTACAGGATTTCATTTCAGTGTGATGAAAGTATTCTAAAATTAGACTACAATGATAATTTCTCAAGTTTAAGTATACAAAAACCACTGACATACAATAAATGTGAGTTGTGCTGTAAGTCAATGAGGTCTCAATGAAGCTGCTGTTTTTAAAAACTGGCTTTACTCATTTAGAAGTGTCAATTTTCACTTGCAGGAAAAAACAGGGATACAATCTACATGGCTACATTAATTCCTTTCAACTGTCTTTGCTATGTATTGCGGCCCAAAAGTGCTGGGTTCTGCAGAGAATAAATCCCATACTGGTTTACTCCTAATACATCGATTTGTTCTGAATCTGACAGTAATAGGGACAGCATTAAATATTTTTCATTTATAGATGTAAGGAAGTAAACATAAGACATATAAAACCCTAACAGTCTCTTTTTACCAGATGTCACGTTCTTACCAAAGACTTGAAAGCCCAGCACACAGGTATATGTTGTCCAATCAATGTCCTTACAGTCCGATCGGTTCCTGATTAGTTTGCAGCCGTTTTCAATGTCCCCTTTAAATTTAGAAACAGGAAGTATAATCATGTGTTGTGTACAAATGTATTTGAAAGTGCACCTTGATTCAAACTAGCTATGTTTACTTGTATTTATAACCCATACACTGAAAAACATTAAGGCACATTTAAAAGGACAAGAAAGTGTTTATTAACACGATTTTATAGAGCTATAAATTGTTTCCCATGGAAATTTTTTCTCTAAAAAAGAATAACATGCCTATCCATTTTATTTCTGTTTCTAGGGAAAGCTGTTCAATGAAAACCATTCAGTGTGTCATCAGTCTCACTGAGTAATTTCTTACAACTGCATGTGCCTTCAGTTCTACACCATTACATAAATTCACTACTTTCTTGGAAAAGTGAACCACATTTGAGATTCTCATTACTCAGCTCAGAGTAACATATGCTGTAAAGCCAGCACGCACTCTCTACATAATTCAAATTCCACGTAGCCTGATCACACATCTGAGCCACGTGTGATCACTCATACTTACAGTACAGTATCTCATAGTCTCCTGAATTAGACATTATATGCTTGTTGTCTGGGGACCAGTCAAGGTGTGTGATGTAGCTGGAATGACCCTAGAGAAAAACAGACCAACTATGAGAAAGCTTTCGGGGCTCTGAATGATAACTGGCCTAACAGCCACACTGCTCTCTAGGACCCGTCCCTCAAGTCGGGGCTCTTCCAGGGCAGACAGGCTCTGCTCACCAACGCGGTCTGCAGCAGGCCCGCAGTGTGGCTTCACTGTTGCTGGAGGCCAAAGATGCAGGCATGTGAAGATGCTAGGGGCACAGGAAGAGCTGGGGCTGGACTGCAATTCAGGGGGTCTCACCAACAGAGATTCAAAGCGCCCGGAACCTGGGAGAACCCTGCTGGCCTCTACCTAAACATCAGAAACCAGTGCCCCACCCAGTGCTTACTGCCCTCTGCTAGAGAATTCCAAGAAAAGACAGTTTCTTCATGTGTTTCTAGGAGGGTAGTGCAACAGAGGTAAGATTCTCAGGACTTATTTCAAGTCACTGGTGTCTCCGTTAAGACTCCATTTTGAGAATGAACTATCGGTTAGAAATGATGCACAGCTTTCCTGGGCTGCATACTGGGTATGATACCCACATGGAGGCAGATGCGGGTCTCTGCAAGACTCCTTTCTGCAGAGAATTTCTGTGGGGGAGTCACCCAACTCTTGACTCCTTTCTCCCGACCCCACGCTGTCATCGATTCCTCAAAACTTCCCTTGAACAGGAAAACTGATCCTTAGCTGCTTAGGTCTTACCATCACTATGAGAGCTAAAAAAACTACTAAATGCTGATTTTGTTGGGTTGCATGTAAGCGTCCGATAATTTCCAATAAATTGTATCAGATAAATTACTCAGATTTTATGGTTTATCAAAGATAACACACTCACATTCACTCATTTCCTACAGTCTATACTTTCTGAATTAATGTATTTCTTGCTCACATTTTAGTTTTTCAAGTTAATAAAGTCAATGTACATTAGGTAGAGTTTCTAATTAGTGCAGCACCCTTAAGTCTAATGACATGCCCCAAGATCTTTCTGGGCCTATCCTCTCCATGACAGTGGTGCATAGCAAATACATGTTCCTGTGTTTACGTGAATTTAAATGATGTAAGCCTGAGAGCTGTGAGGTCTTCTGCAATCACTAGCTTAGGTCACATGACAGGAAAGATGCTGGGCATCACCTGCCAGCAGCTGAAGGACCTGCCAGCACAGGACGCAGCAGGGGAACGAGGCCCGCCCCGTGCTGCATGCAGCACACTCGTCTCATCTCGGCTGAGGAAGCCATGTTTTAAAATAAAAACTTGCCACGTGAATGGAGGAATTAATGGGTGGCAACATACACTCCTCCAAGAAGTAGTCATCCTGATGCAGAAGTACTTAAAAATATTATGTACACCTTTGTGAAGTTTCTCCAGTAGCATTACTTAGCAGGGAAAAAGCAGTACACAGACACATAAGGTGCTTGTAGCTCACGTCAGTGTGGCCACAGAATGTGCTCAGAAAATGTCTACGGCCATACCACCCTGAACGCGCCCGATCTCGTCTGATCTCGGAAGCTAAGCAGGGTCGGGCCTGGTTAGTACTTGGATAGGAGAATGTGCTCAGAAAGTAAATCAACATCAGGTATCTCTTAAGATCAAAAGTTCTGAGTAAGAAAATCTCCCAAATTTAGAAAAGACCTATTTTAGGGAAGTTGTCAATTCATAAGAGAAAACAGGGATTAATTTTTCACTGCTATTGATCTCTAGGCCTTTTAAAATTTTTCATTTTTTTTTGTTTTTTTGAGACAAGATTTTGCTATACAGTTTATACTGGCCTTAACTTGATCTGATACTCCCGCCTCAGCCTCCTAAATGCTGAGATTATAGGCATGCAGCACCACGTCTCTCTTCTTTTTAAAATTTTTTAAGACAGGGTCTTACTAAATTGCCCAGGCTGAGCTCAAACTTGTAATCCTCCTGCCACAACCTCCAAGAGTACTGGGATTTAAGTACATTTAATCTTATAAACAGGAAGCTGTGGCTAGTAATTACTATACTAAGTAATGTAGGTAGAGAACAGTCCATTCTTCCTCTTAATTTGAAATACCCCTTGAAATACCTCTTAATTTGAAATTACTTAGTAAATTTCCACAAAAACAGAAGTCTGTTTGTGAACTTCTCTGGTGTGTTAGTGCATCTGCCTTATCCCAATCACCTGTGAGAGTTCTGCAGCATGTGGAAAATTCCAGGTGAACTTTAGATCTATTTTTATTTTTATCAAACCCATAAGTACCATGTTGAACATTTAAGTAAGACTGCATGAAACTTAGAGAATAGTTTGCAGAGAGCAGATCTTTATCAAATATTTTTATTTGGAAATATGTACGTTTCCATTCAGTTCACAAGTGTGACTTAGCAGTTTTTCACATAGCTTTCTATGCTTTTGTTGCTAGATTTGCAAAGCATTTACACTTTTTGTTGCTATCTGAATGGGATCCCTCTACATTCTCTGTCTGTCTGTCTCTGTCTATCCATCCATCCATCCACATAATCTTTTGTTGTCTGCACAGCTAAAACGGTTTCCCATTTCCCAACTTTCTCTGCAGCTATGAGTGGCAGAAGTCATTGAGTGGAGCTTTCAGAAAAACCTGAAAGAGTACCTTTTTATTTTTGCTCTTTCTACTTGGAACTATGATGGGATGGCTGGAGTTTTGGCAGCATCTTATGATGCAGAGTGTGACAAAACACTAGGGAGATGATGTAGACAGAAAGAAGGATCCTGAATTCCTGATGACTTTTAAAAAAATGCAGCAGTGGGAGTCAAACCTAGGTCCTCATACAAGCTAGTGAAGTACTCTACCATTGAGCTACATCCCCCGCCCCCGATGACCATATCCCTAATTGTTTCGCCTTAGGTACTGCATATACTTCCTGCTACAATATTATATTCTACTACCTTACTGAAATTCTGGATTAATTTTACCATTTATTTTCTTGGAGATTTCTAAGTAGACAGTTACAGTCTTCACTCTTCTTTTTGATGTTTATCCAATTGCCAAAATGCTGGCAACAAAACACAGTTTTTCAAAGCATTCCTTGCCTACTTTATGATGGTTCTTGGTGTATCACTGTAACTTCATATAGTTTAGTTCTTGGGCTGGACCTCTGAGTACAGTGTTAAAAGGTACACAGAAAGCAGTCAAACAGAAAACCACTATAGTATAAAATAAAAATTTTAAGCATATTGCACATAGAATAAAAACTTCAGGTGAATCAACAGAAACATTTCAAGGAAAATAGCCATTTGGCCACAATTATAAAACTATTTTCGAAAGTAACAGATTAATGTTAAATTCTGAAAAACTCCCCTACAACTGAGGATCATTTAGTTATTGAAAATAATCCTGAAGAGTTAAAGGAGGTGCTGTTGCAATAATAACACCTAATTGTACCAAGCACATACACTACTGCCTCGACACCTCCTCACCAAGGGCACCTTTCACTAGATGAGGGAGTGTGGAAGGCACAGGGAAGTTACACGACTTTCTCCAGTCACATAACAAAGAAATGCTGGAGCCAGGGTTCACACCCAGGTCAGGTGATTTTGGGAGCAAAATCATCAAAGTATTTAAGCTTGTTTTTACTCTAACAACGACAATGCATATGAAGTGATATAATAGTTTCATTTTAAGGAGTTTCTAAGTATGCGAGACCTTTTCATAGTTTTCAGAATACAGCATTACAGGAAAAGCTGAGGTAAAGAAATACTGTGCTGAAGTGAAAGCCACAAAACTGTAAAGCTGCCTACACTGGCACCAGGAGAGATCTCTGAGGTGACTCACCAGTGGTCTCCCAAGTTCTTTTTAGTCATAAAACCCTCTGTCATATTAAATCTCACCTGAGAAACGCAGTATGCAAAGAAATAACCAGACCATACTAGCTCAGCCCAGCTCTCCAATTCTAGGGCTTCGTAGAAAGCAAGTTAAAAAAATCTTTTCAGTCCCAAACTGCCGTATGAACTTTTCCAGCTAGGCAGGATCCCAGCACTCAGGTGGCTAAGGCATGATATCGTCACGAGTTTGAGGCTGGCCTGGGCTACACAGTGAGCTCAAGGGCAGCTTGATGTGCACAGTAAAAGCCTGTCTCAAACAAACTCCCCAAAACAAAACAAAAACTTCTACAGCAGCAGTTACCAAATCATACCTCTTCTGCAGGGAGCACCTGATGCAATAAGAACCTATGAACCCTACAGTGTATGAAATCACATTTTCTACTATCTTCCAAACACTAAAACGATAGGAGTTCTCATGGGAACAAGAGAAAAGGGGTGAGGTTCCCAATCAGGTGACGGAGAGGCCACGTGAGCAGGCCTAGAAGGGGAGACAAAGACAGCCCCAGATCAGCAGGGCACTGGCGCGGCTCCTAACCCTCTACCCCACAGCCAGCCTGGAGCGGCTGGGCTCAGAAGCTAGCCGTTTCCTGCAGAGATGGGCCGGGGCCAGTGAGGTGGAGGAAACGCGGAGTCAGCCCGTGAGATGTCTTTCAGCACCTAAGCAAGCAGCTTCAGCACAAAGTATGTTTGCTGACTGGGGCCGGTACGGTTGTCAGCGCTGCTCCGTAAGAAGCGAACGCTGTGCAGTGCTGGCATCTCCCACGGCCCTCTCAGCTGGGGGGCTCACGCCTGAGTGGGGTCTATGATTATCATGTTGCTCTTTCACAAGCAGGGCCTACGGCTATATCCCAGCGATACAGGCAGATCCACAAAACTAGGAGTACAGAAAAAAAAATCTTCCTGTTGGCAGACTGGCTATTTGCAGAAATCAAATGAAGACCTTCCCTCCCTCTGTATAACTTCAAACAAACTCCTTTAAGAGAATGCTCTCACTTCGTACTGTACCTGTTTTTGCTTTCTGAAATGACAAAGACCATACAGCATTAAAACTACATGGAAGGGACAAAAAGGGAAGTGACAAGATGTGAGGAAAGATCAAGCCCGAAGCTCTCTTGGCCAGGATCGTTGTAGCACATGCCAAGGTTTTCTAGCGCTCTTTCTGCAGTGAGGTATCTAGCTTGAGACTCACTTGATCACAGGATCATGAAACAAACGATCGTGGGAAGTGAACTTTTGGTATAGTTGTCTTATTTTTCTTATTGAATGAGGAAATTGACCAGACAATGATCTCACTTTATATGCTAAAAACTTTGATTCTAAATTATAAATGTTATAGTGCTTTTGAGAGCAGACATTGCATGTTATAAGAACACCTGGAAGAAGTAATAAATGATAAATTTCCAAGTATACAATTAATGTAAGTTTTTTTGCTCCCTTCAATGCTCAGAACTGAACTCAGGGCCTCAGGAATGCCGGGCAAGCACTCTACCACTGAGGTACACACCCAGCCCATTCCAAGGGTTCTGCAACCCTTTGTACAACCCTTTAAGCACATAAACTACAAGATTAGGAAAGATTTCTGGCTAAGTAAAAAGTGTAAATAAGTCTCAAATAAAGGTAACCTTTTTTGTTTTTGGAAACTACAGTATAGCGGCCCCCAATGTCTTTGGCGTACGAGATCAGTTTCATGGAAATGAGCGTCCATGGACAGGCAGGTGATGATCCCTTGCAGATTTAGGTCAGACTAGGGACTGTGCTCCTCTGACAGGAGGCTGAGCTCAGGTGGTAATGTGAGCCCCTGGGGGAAACAATGGGGAGCGGCTGTAAATACTACAGAGGAAGCCTGCTGGATGGCCTGCTGCTCACTCCCTGCCATGTGGCCCAGTTCCCAACAGGCCACGGGTGGGTACTGGCCTATGGCTCACGGGCTGGGGAGCTGTGCAAGCGGATGCCATCCAGGAACCTTTTTCTGAGTTAAACTTCAGAAGAGGCAAAGCAGCAAGGGCCATAATGGCTTCAAACCTGGTCAGTCTAGACAGTATGTAATGACTGCAGGTGTGACTCTATCAAAGAAAACGTTATCCAGGTGACACTGACAGGAAGGCAGCCAGTGAGAGAGACATGTGGACAGTGCTTGTGTCCAGGATAGAAAGACCTGGGCCAAGACAAGTTCCAGCGGCAGCTGCTGTGCTGCAGTGGATACAGGTACTGGATTTGCTCACGTTCTGGTGACACGCTGGTATCCCAGGTACTTTCCCTGTAGAGAGAGGAATGCACTGACTGGAGGGTGTTCATGCCCTGTCCTGTTGGCGTTTATGTATCTTACTTTAGATGATTGAGTCAGCACTCTGCTACAAGCTGGCTTACTGAGGCTCACTTAGAAAGAGAACACAACTGAGCAGCGGAAGCCGGACGTTAGTGTCCTTCACAATCAGTCTTTGCTGTAAACTGCTGTTCTATAAGCTGGCTTTGGAGAATGCAGCTGATGTAAGCTCACTTCTCTAGAGTGGGTCTTGTCTTGTTTCTTAGCTCACAAGGCTGAGAGCCAGGATCTGGCTCAGAACAACACCATCGCTCATCAGGGTCCCACGCGTCAGCTAGCTGTCCTCTACCAAACTGCTGCTGCACACCCTGTGCTACCAGTCACCTTCTCAACTGACACTTCATATAAGGTGTGGTGAAGAGGGACGACTCTCAAGCTCTGAGGCCAGTATGCCTTCTCAGCTATAGTGATCACTTAAATGTTGACAAATAACAGGAAAATTATTGGAAATAAAATAGAAAACAGCACTGGTGTTTAGTTTTTTTTTTTTTCTTCTTTTTCTTTGAGGCATTGTCTCGCTATGTCAGGCTGGCCTTGAACTTGCAGTGATCCTCCTGCCTCAGCTTCCTTCTTGCCTCAGCTTCCTCAGTGCTGAGATTACAGCTATGCACCACCATGCCCAGCTGGTATTTGAAATTGTAAGAGAAGTTCTAACCATCACATTTTAAGACCAGAAGTATATAATGCAGGAATTATTCAAATTCTAATTTTAAGATAAGTCATGACTCAAAGAGGTTGTAACTTGCCCAAAGTTGCAACAGCCATGCGGGATGACCCCAGTTTTTTGTTCACTGTAACAGCAGACAACAGACAAAGGTAGTTAGTAGGAGGCTGTAAGACCAGTTGGGTGGAGAAGTGACTGCTGAAGGCAAAGCACAAAATAGGAGATAGTTAGAAAACTGGCGTAGCTGAGCCCTTCTTTACAGCCTCAGACAGCACTACAAACTTTATCAGTCCCTAAGGGTGTCTCCACCTCGTAATTTTAAATACTCATTAAAGACAAAAGCTGCCTAATTTAGAGCAGGACATGTCTCATGGAATTGATCAACTTGCTGTTTCTCAACACTTCCAAGGCTGTCTTGATTATCCATGTCATCACACTGGTGTTTCTCTCTTTTTATTTTTATTTTTTTTGTCTTTTTTGAGACAGGGTCTTGCTATGCAGTTCAGGCTGGCCTTGAGCTCACTTTGTAGCCCAGGTGGGCCTCGAACTCACAACAATCCCCTTGCCTCAGCCTCCCGAGTGCTGGGATTATAGGCGTGCGCCACCACACCCAGCAGGTGTTTCTCTTCTAGATCAGCTGTATTATACTGGTACCGTATAGTAATATACATACTGAAAAATCTGAGGGTCATCATACACTGAACGAACAGTGTGCTCTAAAAGAGTCAGGACAACTGCTTCTGTGTCCTGGGTCTGTAATTAGGTCAGATGTGACCACTGACAAATCATTCATCTTCTCTGAAACCCAGCTTCTTCATTTGTAAAAAGAGGGTTGGCTACATCTACTACAGTGTTACCTATAACTTAGGTCATATTTGATTTGTTCTGTTTATGAAGACATGGAATTTTTTAAAAGATCAAAATTTAAAAATGATTAAAAATCTGGGGCATGACAAATTTTTAATTAGTCTGAAAATGCCTTACAGTGAAACATTTGATGTTGTAGGTATTTCATATCACAAACATGAAGCTGATAAACTGGCTGGGCATGGTGTTGCACACCTGTAACCCCAGCATGCTGAGAGGCTGAGGCAGTAGGATCACAAATTTGAAAACTGCCTGGGCAACTTGGTGAGACCCTACTCCAAAAATAAAAACTAAAAAAGCGCTAAGGTTAGAGTTCAGTTCAAAGGCCCAAGGATCCGCAGTACCACCAAAAACAAAAAAAAGGGATTTAAGTATATTAATGAAAACAATTAATGGATGATTTATAATTTTCTTTAAGGCAAAAATATTTGGGGTAAGTTTTACAACTCTGAGTTTGCACGAGACCACTTTAAAAACAGACTGGTTTTGGCCTATGTTACAAATGTACAATATGCATAAAACCAAGTCTCTTTCCCCAATAGCACGTGGCCTGCTTCTGCTTACACAGGCTGAGCATCCCGCATCTGAAAATATGAAATCCAAAGCTCTGAAATCTAAAACTTCAGGGTCCATAGGATGCCACAGGCAGAAAATCCCCCACCCGACTTCTTAGGGTGGGCGGGTTGCAGTGCAGGTGCACTAAACAGTGCATACAAATTACCTTTAGTATAAGGATATAAGCGAAACAAACATATCCAGACTGGAGTGCCTTCCCTAAGGTATCTCAGGATGAACCCCCCCCCATCGAAACATCTCCAACACTTCAAATATTTCTGGTCCCAAACTTCCTTCCTCCTTCCTCCCATCTCTCCTTTCTTCTCGCTCTTCCTCTGTGCTAGAGATCACAACCTGAGCCTGGGCACGCCAGGCAACTTTCTGGATAAGAGCTGATCTGTACAGAGTAAAAACAAATTTCACACTCATACTGCAGTTTATTTTGCTTACTATAAAATGTCTATGTTTCTGAGAATTAATTATTTTACTGATTCTCCCAAAATGAACTGTGCTATGGTAGTGACTGTTAAAGGATCTGAGCCATTAATTCATCATGTAATTTCTTTTAATTTACTTCCTAATATACATGCCAAACGACTTCATTTCCACAGTTAACATTCATTGCGCACTGATGTGCCAAACACTACCCTAAGTATTTATATGCACTAGACTGTTTAATTCTGTGAACTCAAAACTGCTGTCATCCTCACTTTCTAAATGACAAAACTAGGTAATTTGCCCAACATGGCTTCAGGTTAAGTGGTGAACTAAAAATTCAAATCAAAGTAGTCTGATCTAGTCTGTGCTCCGAAACACTCTGTCTTGGATGGAACTCAGGCCTCGAACATGCTAGGTAGGTGCTCTACTGCTGAGCTACACCTTCTCCTCAGCTATGCTCTGAGGACAGAGATAAATCTTGTACATAATCCTGGTGTCTAGACAAGCTCTAGGTGGTAGATTCCTACCATAAAGTACTCAGCTTTCTACAGAGTTTAATCTAATTTGCAGCTTATAAAAATAATCAAAATAGAAATGCACAGCAAATCACAGGAAACATGTTTCTACTCTTAAATGTGATTATTTCCATATAAATTGTTTTATTTCTAGTGGCAGAGAAGAGATAGAGGTTACAATGTCAGGAGGTTAGAATGTCAGGGACATGGGACATTAGAGGCCTTTCATTTCTGACCTACTCTATTTAAAAAAAGTGTTACTCATACTTTTGCTCACAGAAGTAGCTTTGAGACTGGGAGTGGTGGCATTTGCCTATAATCCCAGCACTTGGGAGGCTGAGGCAGGAGGATCATTGCAAGTTCAAGACCAGCCTGGGCTACAAAGTGAGCTCAAGGCCAGCCTGAACTGCACAGCAAGACCCTGTCTCAAAAACAAAACAGAAAAAAAAAAAAGAAAAAAAAAAAAGAAAAAAAAGAAATGGCTTTGAGAAACTACCTTAAAAGGCATTAGAGGGACAAATATTAAACTCTTATCAAAAGGAACTAACTAGAGTAAACGGGGAACTACAATGTTCTCTTGGGTAATCTCAGTTTTCAAAGATAGAAATTAAAGTTTAAAGTAGCTAAAAATAGAAAACACACACTGAGGTAAACATTTCATTTTTTTAAAGAAGCCAATTTTCCCAACCATTTCACAGCTTAATATATTTTACATCACTACTTACAGTGCACTTTCCGTATCTGCTGTATTTTCTTCCATTTTCTGAGACTACATAGAGGTAAATAAAATTGTCATGCGATCCCACAGCCAGGAAGGTACCATCTAGAATGAAACAGAAAAAAGTGTTGACTAAGACACATAAGCTGACAGATTTACTGCTGGCTTATTGGATCTCTACTGATATTTTGCAAATGTTAAATCTCATCAATATAACTGTTATTTGGCGTTTGATGAATAAATCTTCTCACCAGCACATCTGAAAAGCAAACAACTTGTCCAATATGGCATCCCCCCTTGTAGATGCTCACAGGCCTTGGAGTCTTATCTGCCTTCGCCTCCTCCTAGTTACAAACTGGCTAAGGAGAGGTCCTCCTGTCCGCGAGCGGCGGCACAGTGTTTACATGGCAGGCGGAGTGCACAACTGCCTAACTGGGCACACGGTTCCTCCAGTTACGTGGCAGGTCACCTTGGAGAGGGCCAGTGTTCCCTTCTTTGGCTTCCTCCACTGGACCTACCACAGCCCTAAGCACAGAGCAAACAGTAATGATGTCCACTCATCTTTTGATTTTAATAGCTATATCGGTAGCGGTCATTTGTTACTACAGCACTAAAAACAAGTTCACAGAACTGGGGAGATAGCTCAGCAACACAGCACCTGCCTGGCAGGTGCAAGGCCCTGAGTTCGATTCCTGGTACTAAAAAGCCCCCCAAACAAGAAACAATTTAACAAGAAGAAAACAGCAGAGGCTGCCTCAGCGCGACTTTCCAGGCGTACAGCGCGGAGCGCCTGCTCTCTATCCTTGTCTAATCCCGAGAGGGGCTCCGTGCATCCCTGAAAACAGGCAACGAGAAAACCCTTCGCATACTGATCCAACAAGGACTAGAATGTATTTTCAAATACAAGAAAATACCAGGTTAGGTAAGAATAGTCTAAATCAGAAACCACAATAATGGGAAAAAGCAACTAGAATATTATTATGGAAATGTAATTAACATTCTGAATAAAATATAGCCTCAAGAATTACTCAGAACTGGAGTCATCATTTTGTTACAGTGAATTACTACCAGGAATGTAGCTCAGGGGCACAGCGCCAGCCTGGCAAGCTCAAGGTCCTGAGTTCAATTCCTGGTACCTGCCCCAAAAGAAATGCTAAGCATTTTATATAATTAACAGCCAATCATTACCTGTAACCAGTAATACTATAACTGAGTTCTAAAGGACTTGAATATTTGTGGCTTGTATTGATATACTTTGAATATTGTAATTGTTTATACTTTACTATGAAAGGTTATTAACTAGATATATGCATGAAAAGGTTATTAACTAGATGTAATAATCCAGTTTAATTCCTACTCAAAATTGTAAGTACGTACAGATATAAAAAAAGGGACTTGATTGTACTTTATTCTGTTTTCAGTTGCAAATACAACTATCATACTTTGTTCTAAGTTTGTTTGCTTGATGATTTATTGTTTAACTTCAGCGACTTTTTGCAGTTTCCAGCAGTGGAATTTAACTTAATGTTTGGGACATCAATCTGATAACTTCACTTTAGAGAGCACAGAAGAAAGAAGTCTGCTTTATCAGAAGTAAAACTATGCAATTACAGCAAAGTGCGGTGACCGCCATGACGGGTCTGAGCCTACCTACTGAGTAGCGCATCACAGAGAGCTGTTCATTCCCATCCGTGTGGATAGAAACGAGATCTCGGGTTTCTGCATCCAGAACAAACCACCTGTAGGTAAAAATAAAAAATTCCTTCATATATTAGCACTTATAGAAAAAAATCGTTCCTTTTTTGTCCATTTTTAATTTTAAGAAAGCCAGCAACAATTTTTAAGTATGACATGTTTCCTTTTTCTAACGGAGAAATTCTTTTTTTTTTTTAATGCAGCTACAAACAGTATAGATACACTTATATGGTCCTGGTTGTGATGGTGCATGCGGTAATCCCAGCTATGCAGGAAGCTGAGGTATGAGAATCCTGAGTTTGAGGCCAGTCTGAGCAATTCAGCCCTTGTCTCAAAGTACGAAAGGGTTGAGGGTGTTGGGCACTAAATGAACCTAGCCATATTCTCATTTCTACCTAGGTTTTCACAGTATCTCTTTGCTAGTCAAGGTTAGAGCAGAAAATAGGATGCCATGGGGTATGTTTTAGAGCTTTAAATGATACAGCCCACTGCACACTCGTGCCATAAAATTGCCACCACCATTCTGAAGTATATACAGTAGGTAGAAGTCTGTTTTATAGTAATATGCAAGTAGGCTCTGTTTGGCCTAAAGGACTTATTGGACCTTTCTAAATGTAACTGCTGGGTATGAAAAATAGGAAATCTCTGACCATACATTCACACCCATCTGATCTGTGAGCCAAGCAACAAAAGACAGCATCACAGACTGAACCCAGGGCCCATACATGCTGTGTGAGTGCTCTACACTGAGCTACAACCCCAGATTTTCCATTTTGCGACAGGGCCTAGCTACTGCTGGGCTGGCCTTGAACTTGCAATCCTTCTGTCACAGCGTCTTGAGTAGCTGGGATTCCTGCTCTGTACTACCCTCTGGGCGCATCTGGATAACTTTTTAATACATTCACGAAATTTCTCTCTGCTGTTGGGAGGCTTGAACAACAAGTGGTATATGTATGACCATCTCATTGAGCAGTTTTTTATTAATTTTATTAGTGAAAAGCGCAATAAAAGTGGTAAGATCTATTTGTACCACCAGCAGTACAAGCTGCCAAAAAGGACAGTCTTGCATATACCACACTGGTGTTCACGACAGTGGCAGTGTGTTAAAAGATACTAGATTAGTGGCCAAAAAGATTTTAGAGCTGGAAAGTACCTTGAAGTCCTTAAATGAATAGATCTCCTGTTCGTGATGTTAAATTATGAAAGTATACACCCCTTATAATATAATAAAGAGTGTCCTCTAAGGGGTAGGTTTGTAAACACGTCCTGCTTCATTTGGATTTTCTAATTATAAAAACAGGAATGTGGTTTTTATAATTAGACAAGGGCAGAGATGAAAACGGAGAAGAAAAGCCCAACAACTCAAGCCTCTTACTTTATAAGAACAGTGAAATACTGTGATAATCATACACCTGACTGGACATCTAACAACTCATCAGCGGCACAAGCAAGGCAGAGCTTCGGGTCTTTGTGCTTTTCACCACATCACACCAGGGAGGGTGCGACCCCACCGGGAGGCTCTGTCTTGGAGATCCGCTAACATTTAGGGATCCTGAGAAGCAGGGAGGCCAGGAAAGCAGGCTGAGTTTAGTGTGTGGGGGGAGGTAGGCTGAATTAAGTGGTAAGTAGTTCAGCGGAACACGGGTAATAGGACAACGAAGTTACGCTGTAGGGAGCTGTCATAGGACATGGGTGGGCTAGGATTTTATCACATCGAATGTGTCAGGGATAGGCAGGAACTACATAAGTGGACAGGAGCAGGTAAGAAATGATGAAAGGGGCAGGAGTGTATACAAAGGCCAACTTAACTATTCCGGCTGGGGCGGGGAGGCAAAGATTTAGTGAGCTTTTAGAAGCCAGATTAACACATTTGGCTGAGAGTTCTTAGTCAGATTCTCCGACTTGATACGAGCTCTTCTCTCCTCTTTGCCTCTAGTATCTAAGCCCTCCTTCAAGGCAGGGCCAGTCCTCCCTCTCTGGGAAGCTTTCTCTGACCATTCATGTTCACAATAATTTCTGTTGATCTGTAAGAATTCGTGCCCCTCTACTTAAGTAACAGCAAACCACTCAGGTGTTATCTTCTTATGTGGCACTCAGGTGAGGATCTATTTGGAGTGGGGACTATGCCTCTCTTTCTTGCTCTTCTTGACGCGGAGCCTTGCTATATATTTCGGGGTAGATTTGAACTTTTTTTTTTCGGAGACAGGGTCTCACTGTGTAAAGTGGGCTGGCCCTGACCTCATGGCTCAGCCTCCCGAGTGCTGGGGTGCAGGTGTGCACCACCATTCCCGCTTCGTATTTCTTATGACAGTTACTGCATCAACTACAGTGCTTTGCAGATGCAGGTGTGCTCCATAAAGTTTTGAAAAGTGACTCAGAATTTGAGTTCAAATAAGATAGAACCTGGGAGATTTATGCTGCTGGAGTTCAAAGACACTGTGGACCATGGGAAATTAACTCAGGAGGAGCCATGAGCCATGTTAATTAACATCAAATTATACAGGAAAAAATCTGTTTGCTTTTAATTAGTTTTCTCCTTTAATTATGTCTTAGCTATCGCTAATGTATCTTTGACACCTCTTGTTTGAATAGAAGGGACTTTTCTCAAGTTCAGAAGCTTCAGTCCACGGTATCTGGCTGGTATTTCAGCCCACCCCTGGCCTGCCTCAGGCTGGGGCCGCTTCCAAAACTGATGAGTGGGGCTCAGTCCCTGCGCCTCCTTCCGCCGGGGGGTTCTGAGAGTCCAGGTAAGTGGCCCACGTGACGCGTCTCCCCGCCCCCACCAGGTCACTCCCCACCACTTCCCGGCAAAGCTCTGTGGTCACCGTCACTTCCGCTCGCCTCCTCCTCCCGCCCTGTAAGCTCCTATCTCTTAGGGCGGACGCAGTGTGTTTTACATAATGATCCAGTGTGGTATATGCATGTATGAGTCTGCCAAGATGGAACCTAAGCTCTATGGCCAATATATGCTAAAGAAACGAAAAAGAACGTATCACAAAGTCTGTCATCAGTACTGAGTAACTGGTACTTCCTATTGTTATTTCAGTGACATTAACATTTGTGCTATCTGTTTAGATAGAACTGAAAACCAGACCAGCACTACAGCTTTGGTGGTTTCCTATGTGCTTCATGAAGACCAATGTTTTTTTGTTAAAGAAGAAAACAACTTGTTTTGGTTTCAGCGTAACCCATTTTTCCCCTTTGGTTTTGGATATAAATTAATACCTTTGAAAACTGAAACTTCAAATGACTAAATTTACAATTAAATGAACTAGTTGAAATATTGAAATAAAATAAATAGAAAATGGTATTTATATGAATCTGTTCACAACAGTTTCACACCTACTAGAAATAAGCATTTCAAATTTTCTGAAGGAGCTTAATTTTTGTGAAAATTGACTTCATTTTTTTTCTCTGCTCCCTTAAAAAGGAAATTAAGGTGCTCACTTTGGCCACACATACACTAAAAAGGAAATTGAGTTATACATGGCGGGACTAGATACCAGCAAAAAATATAAGTAGGTGTTCATTAAAAACACACAGATAAGCCTGGCATGGTGGTGCCCGCTTATAATTTCAACTGAGACAGGAGGATGATCAGGAGTCAGAAGCCAGCCTGAACTACATACTGAGTGCCTGTCTCCAAAAAACCAAAACAACAAACAAAAAATACAGATAGTAAACATTACTCAATGAAGTTATATAAGCTTCAAATACCTTAACTGCACAAAAGACAATGAGAAAATTTACGGTATTTTTAACTGCACAAAATAGAGTCAAGTCTTCTATTAGGTCCTCAATGAAGGTGACCCTGACGACCCTGTTTCACCATTTTTGTAATTGTACCCCCAACCCAATCCCCATTTCTAATCACTTCCCCTCCCTTCCTACAGCTGTTACATCATTAGTTATAATGGTTAGCTTTTACTTTGCTTCTCCTCCTCACACATGTTAAAATGTGGGCTCCAGAAAGGCAGGATTTTTGATTTGCCCTCTGATACACCCTGAAGGCCCATGGTAGGATGCAGTAAATGAAAGGCAGGTGCTCAATAAATAACAACTGCGTGAGAACACGTAGAGAAGACAGTGGCAAGCATATTAGTGTGCCACTTAAAAAGATCCGCCTCCAGGTAAGACTGAGAACATTCCTGAGGAACAGTATAAACATCCCACCAGTTCAGATTACTCAGCTCGCATGAAGACCCTACCTGCCTGAGTGCGTTCCTATGGCCACTACTGTGCCACTTGGATGGAAATCTGCACAGTGTCCTGGTTCCTAGAAGAGAGACAAGACAGCTGTTGGGGAGCATGTGAGAAAGGCTCCCCATACCGACGGGGACAGCGGGGAAAACACCTTTGAAAATGACTTGTGTTGTATAAACGTGGAATGCTGACCAACTGTGCCACAGCCACTGAGAAAGACTGAGCAGGAGAGCAGAGCCGACGTCAGAGCGTGAAGAGGGTGTGCTAGTGGCTCGGAGCAGGAAGGAGAGAACTTGCTGTGGCTAGGCAGTGGGCCGGCGACAAGGAGGGCAGCAACACGTAGTTCTTCGCAGTCTGCAAAGAACTCATACACACCTTTTGGGCTGGAAAAGGTGCTTAACTGGGTGTCGCAGGGAGAAATACAAAATACACTAAGAGACCACTCAGAAAAGGGAAGGGCAGTCTGTCGTTGAGCAGCACTTACTGACTCAGCCCTCAACGCTACCAGAGGTCCAACTATTAAATAAAAATATAAAAACCTTTACAATTTTTATTGTGAAACAGAAAAATTGAGCTTCTACTGGGACTGAGCTTCTGTAAAGCAGGGTCACGTTATACCTTGAGATTTCCCTCCTATTCCTGCCTTGAACCAGTGCTTTTCTCCTCTGCTGCTTCTGACAGTGTGAACAGTGTGTGGGGAAAGGATTCGTCTTGGCTTCACTCACATCCAAGAGCCTGGTCCACTCCAGCCGGTGCTCCACCGAGTGCCACATGCACACCTGCCTGTCTTGAGCACATGTCAAGAGCAAGTCTTTGAACGGATGTGTGGCAAGACCCCAGAGTTCATCTGTGTGGCCCTGGGAAATGAAAGACACCCATTACTGTAAGAACCAGACGGTATCACTTAAGTGTCCAGTTAATCACTTACATAATATGGCTTACCTGGACTTCTATTTGGAAGCCATCATTAAATGTTCCTCGTAGAATAAAGTTTCGTGATGTGCCTACTAAAAACTGATCTGCTTTTCCTTCTGCTACAGCTCTGATTGTGCCATACTGATCAGGGACCTAGAAAAATAAATCTGAAAAGTTACCTCGGACACACTAGCAAGCACTAATTACCATCTGAACAATGGCTACATTTACAATGGTGAGCCATTATGGGGTAATGAATGACAAAACTCTAAATTTGAACATAATACAATAATCTTATACTGTTATTTGTTCAGATAATGAAATTTCATTACAGAGAAGTCATCATGCGCTATCATCAACATTCTTGGCCTCACGTCTTTTTCTTTTCCTTTCAAGTGCTAAGGGTTGGGCATGGTGGTGCCCATAAACTCAGCACTTGGAAGGCTGAGGGAGGAGGATCACTGGTGAGTTCGAGACCAGCCTGAGCTTAAGTGAGTTTAAGGCCGGCCTGAACTGCATAGCGACATCCTGTCTCAAAAAGACCAGGGGAAAAAAAAAAAAAGTGCTAAGGATCTAGCCTAGGACCTCACACATGCTCTTACCACTGAACTATATCCCAGTCAGTTTCTGATAAAAATTTTAAGTTTGTAGTTTATAAGACTTCAAGAGCTAAGGGTTAGAAACAGGAAAAAAAAAAAAAAAAAAAAAAAAGTAAGTTCTACTAGAGTACATGAAGAATGGTCTGTATTTGTTACTTATTACTTACGTTATTTTGGGTAAGTCAACTAGCTTAAGAAAAAATACTTTATCTGAAATATGGGGTATATAATAATAATGTCCTACCTACTCTTGATTATTTTAAGGACAGAACAAAAAATAATACATACAAAATTCCTTTGTAAACTACAAAACAACAGGCAGCCGGCCCTCTGTATCTGGGGGCTCTACAGCTGAGGGTTCAGCCACCTCCCACCCGCACTGTGCCGCGCAGTGCTCCCCTCGGCACCGCTCTCTACCCGATGCGGCAGCAGTGATGCCTTGTCCAGCCTTCACGCTGCAGCAGGTACTGTACCATGCAGATGCCTTCGGTATCTAGAGGGATGTGCAGAAGTTATATCCAACTATCACACCGCTTCATACAAGGGACTAGAACTTGCAGTGAGTCCAAGGCTTAACCCTACTCTGTGTGTAAGGCAGGTGACTGCATTATAAAGAATTAAAACTTCAATTAAGAGGAATCTTTGGGAGTTCAACTGCATTTAGTGTACTACATGGCACACTTTGTGAATGTTACGTTAATAATTATAACGGATCCTAAAGAATGACTGTGAAATAATTCAGTTTTTCTTTATGTAGTGGGATCCACAATGACTGGGGGCTGGTACCGTAGCTCAGTCATGGAGTGCTTTCCTAGCACATGAACAGCCCTTGGTTCAATGCCTAGCACTATAAAACAAAACAAACAAACAAAAAAATCCGTATGCAGTTCCTAAAAACACAACTGAACCCAAATTTGTTAGAAATGGTGATGACGGTGTGCACTAGTCTGTAGTTTTTTATTACACAGAATATGAGTTTTTGGTGAAGGAGAGAAATAACAGAAGAAGGGACATTTCCAGTATGAAGTTAAGGCTGTGATAAAGCAGCTCTTTCTGTTTGGAAATAAAATCCAGAACACTACAAGGGTCTTCTTCTTTACAGGAGACTTTGTCTGGAAAGCATGTTGTATTTATGAAAACACACTGAGCACAGCTTTGAAATTTAAATGAACAAAAATAGAAGGAACATTAAATGAGACTTGTTCGTGGTGTAACGAATCACTGATCTTAACTATTTGATCACCTGAGACCTCCACCGAACTAGCAAACATCCACTGAACATGCAATACTCATTGGGTCTCCTGCTTACACCTTTCCATGCATGGTGCAGACATATCCACATACAGTTAGCAGTAAGGCTGATGTTTAAAAGATCATTTTCAAGTTTTAAAACTGAAAGGATTATTTTGTATATCCTGGACTTGAGTAGCATTCAATGGCTTATTTGCCGAATTAAGGTTTGGATAGTTGTATTTTTGGATCACTGTAAAAGGTCTTGGAAATGTAAAACAATAACTGACTTTAAAAAAAATCCTTTTAAATTATTTTTAATAACAAATTATTTTGTGTAGTAACAAACTCTTTCCTGTGTGAGAAGAGTGAAATGACAAACGTGCAGTTTCCCCGAAAAGTTAAATTATCATAATGTGGGACAAAATGACAACGACAGAATCTTTAATATTTTTATTTCCCATTTTCCTCCTTACCTCTATTTCTCTTTCAGGACTCAGACCGTGATCCCAGAGAATGATTTTTCTGTCTTTTCCTCCTCCAGTTAATAAGGTCCCATTTCTCAGCTGACAAAGTGTGAATACACTGCCATCATGGGCTTTGATTTGTTTGCTGATTTGATACACACCTAGTATGAGCAAAAAATAAAAACACCAGTGATAACACTTTTCATCAAACCTTTAGGAAAATTACAGTGTGAGTACCAAGAAGTTCATGGATTCAACAATCAGAAACCTATTTTCAGCAAGTCTTCTGCAAAGCAGGCAGTGAAGCTTAAGACTTACTGCCATCATTTGCACATATGTCAGTTTTTACTCTGCAAATTTTTTCTTACAAAAAATTAAGTTAAAGCAGTGATAATAGTTCCGCAGATAACACAGCATATAACATGTGTCTTAGCCTCAAACTTCACTGTAGTCTTGTAACAGTTTTGTACACTAGTTAGGGTGGCATCTTGTATCTTCTAATTATGGACCTGAGGATACAAGATGTATAGGCGTAGCCAATACCACAGTTAGCTAATAACAAAGCTGCGACTAAGCCTCTGGTCTCCTGCCTCACTCAGTATTCCTGTAACTTGGTAAAAGAGCCTTCATTTCCTGCACAGGTAACAGTGATAATATTTAACATTTACATCACTGTGGACCTAGAGAGACTATTTACCCTATGAGATATGGAGGACTGGGAAAGATACAGGGGCACAAGTGGGCCGCAGCAGCTCCTAAGAGTGGCTGCTGATCTACTAGCAAAGAATTTTATTATTTTAAAAACTGCTCAGGCTGTACCAATGTGATAGCCTGGTTTTCTTGAATGCCCACAGCACTTTACTAAGTACCAAAGGAAGGATAAGGTGGGTACACAAAAATATCTTAATTAAAATTCATTGTAATATTGATTCATTTTCTCTATTTCTCTGAAGTCATATACCATTTCTTAAGGATCAAGATACTAAGATTACAGTAGTCAACCTTTTTCTTCCGTATTTATGATGCTTATTCAGAGAAGTCCTTCAGCTAGTGATTGAGGCTAGCACCGCAAGAGGAAAGCTTTCGGAAGACAATGCTTTGCAGAATTAGTGACCAGGTTTGAAACAGAGTAGAGCCTTATTTAAATACGGCCGAAGAAAGTTAATGAATAGCCCTTAGATCCCCTGGAAAAATGAAAAATTTACAAGTTTAAAAATTATTCTTTTTCTAAAATTGCTGATGAATGGATAAACAAAATGGGAGCTACCCATGAGATAGACTATGCCATAAAAAGGGATGAGGTACTAAACATGTGCTACGACATAAATAAACCTTGAAAATTTGCTACGTAGAAGGTGGCCATTGGAAAAGAGTCACATACTGTACGCCTCTACTTACATGAAACATCCAGAACAGGCAAACTTTGGTCTTAAGAAAAAAACACCTTAACAGAGCTTTCCATGGTACAAACAATTTTTATCGAAAGGTGAAAGTTTGACTTAATGTGCTTTTCAAAATTAATGTGATCTTTGCTGAACGCATGCTGACAATCTGTCTGTCCTTGTCTGGGGCTACCTGGCTCTGTAGAGCGCGTGTGCTACAGGTTTGGTACCAGTTATTGAGACCAGAAGTAGATTAGTGGCTGCTAAGAGGAGGAGAGAAAGGAAGAGAATGGGAAATGATTACTAATGGTACAAGGTTTCTTTTAGGGTGTGAAAATGTTCTAAAATTAGACACTGGTGATGGTTGTACAACTGTGAATGTACTACAACTAATGGAATTGTACCCCTCAGCTGGGTAAGTTTTATAGTGTGTGAATTAGCTCAATAAAGTTGATGTGGAGACTGTTCTTTTTAACTTGTCTATTTGGGGTGTCATTATATTTAACAAATTATCTGTTGACAACTATCTGTAATCCCAGCGGTCAAGAGGCTGAGGAAAGAGGATCACTATGAGTTTGAAGCCAGCATGGACTACACAGTAAGTTCAAGGCCAGCCCGAACCACATAGCAATATCCTGTCTCAAAAATAAAACAAAGCAAAGGAAAACAAATCCGAAAGAGGGCTTGGCATCCTAGAAATAAATCAGCTACAGCTGACTGTAGAAATTACTCTATAATGGTACAAATACTATATGGGCGTATTTGGCGGAAGACAAGGGCTTAACTGACTCAGAGGAGCGCTTGCCTGATGCAGGAGAGGTGAGAGCAGAACTCCCACAAACTTGCTGTTCAAGTCACACGCCTGCACTCACACTACCATTCATCACTTAGAAATACTTTGATCTCTGAGTACAGTGCGTCCACTGGGATTGGCCCCTAATTAACTATCGCTGCTCTGTGGTGCCCAAGGGAGGAAGCATATCTGGAAAAATGGAGTTTTCTGAGAGCATAGGTGGTTTTATTCGGGTATTTAAAGGGTAGGTGATTAGGCTTATTTTCCCTTACACGGTCAAATTAAGAGTAGTCTGAAAGCGTCATTGTAAAAAAGATTACAAAATATGGGGGCCGGGGATATAGCTCAGTGGAGTAAGCGTCTGCCTGGCAAGTGCAAGGTCCTGACTTCGATCCCTGGTACTGCAAAAAATAAAAATTTTTTAAAAAATCACAAAATAAAATCAAAGAACAAAGGCTTCATCAGGAATACATTTGATCTCTATGGCCATCAACTCAAGTGAGATGCCAACTACCCTCCCTTCACCTAGAAAAGCTACTTCCTGAGGAAGATCTAATATTAATTTAGCTATAAAGTCACAGTGCTTCAAGTCTTAACAAATCACCAAAGTTTCCTTTATATGGTTCTTATCTACAAAATAAATTTATAGCCAAAGATTCCTTTCGTATAGACCTATGTTTCTGACATTCCAGTTTGGTCCAAATAATGTTTGAAATACCTACCAAGAAAAAGAATTATTTTTGAATTTAGAAACCTACTACTCCAGGCTTAATCACATAGCCAACTCTACGGAAGCTTAATTGCAGGTTCTTCCCTCCCTTCTCCTCACTAACAGAAATAAAGCTGTTACGGTTGGTGTCTGGCTGTCCCCTAAAGCCGCACGCACTCGGGGGCGGCTCCTGCAGTCTGTGATTGATTCACAGCCCAGTGCGGGATGATGGGTGTGATTCTACACCCGCGCCGGGGTGGGCGCCCACGTACAACGCAAGGGGGGGGGAAGAGGTCTCTCTGGCTCCTCCCTTTTTGCTCTTGTTGCTTTCCGGTCTTCTGCTGCCATGAACTGTTGCCCCTCACCCTGTCACCCTGCCTTGGAGTCAGATGATTATGGACTTAAACCTCCAGAAACTGAATTAAATAAACCTTTTCTTCCATAATTTTGGATGTCAGGTATTTTGTCACAGCAAGAAGAGAAAAGTAACTGAGACAAAGGCTTCCATGAAAGCAAGTTCACTTTACCTGACTAATGGAGACGTCTGCAGGGGCTTCTGTGTCTATCCAACCACAGAAGCAAGTGTCAAGCAGAGGCTGACATACAGAGCACACTCCCACCAACTGGGCAAATACATCTATGGTAGTAATTATCTGCTGAGAGGGTAAAGTACTAGTGTTTTCTTAATTTTTTAGGCAACTTGATAAAGATTTTAAAAGGATAAACATTTTAACCCTTCAGTGCTTAGTGTTCCATTTTTGGAACATCCATAACAATGGAACATAATAAATTTTTTCTTTAAATTCTTATTTCTTGAATTTTTCTAGGTAACATATTAATTTTATGCAAAGTCAAAAAACTATAATCTTTGGCAAAAATGGGTTGAAGGGACTACAGATAATCTCAATTTTTGCTCCTCCCCTTTGAAAATTCGTGTTAACTTACATAAATGTCATACTTGAAAATATAAAAAATGGATCAATCCACTGAAATTTTTGGGCAAGAAATTAAAAATGGAAGCGTTAGGTATCTATTCTGATCTGTGCTTGCGTAGGTATTTCATGGTTCTCACAAATCCTTCCTAACACGCGAAGGGCTTTACAGAACTGAAAACTTCAAACATAATCAAATTTCTTAGTCGCTGTGTGCAAAAACAAGGTGGGTCAGTTATATAGCAGGATACAACACAGACCATTTCATGTGCTCAGTACACTGATTTGTAAAATTGGGTTTCCTGTTTCCTGTTTGTACATATGCAGATTTTCTCTACACAGTGGCCGAGCTACATGTTTTTCACACAAAACCCAAAATAAAACCCTGTGAAATTCTCTCCGTGCATGCCACCTGAACACAAACATTAAGGTCAACAAAGAGTACATTTATAACTAAACTGTTCTCGGTGTTACAGGAGTTTTGCTATACAGAACAGTTTTGCTGTTCCTGGCATTTCTGGCACTGAACAAATGTACCCAGGAAAGGTAAGAGACAAGTAATGGGAAAGGTGCATGATAATTCTGTCATTTTCACTAAAAGATCCCTTAGCATCCTGCTATCCTTCTCGTATGTCAATTTTGAACATAAGCTGAAAGAGGTTAAAAACACACAGACAATAACTGAGATCAAAGTCAATGTTAATACAGTTAAGGATTTAAAGAACAACAATCCTGTCCCCCAAGCCTCCCATATGTTATCTAACTCAGGTCAACTGTCAAGGTTAGACGTTTAGGTGAATGGAAAACAACTCAACAATCTTATACAGAGCTCTTAAAAGATACAGTATCAGTATCTAACAATGACAACATAATTATGCTGAATTTAAATGCCACACTTCTGTGAAAAGTGCTTTTAAACAATACCACTCAACGTTTTCTTGATAGATTTTCTTGATAAAATCCTTGGTGAATTATTTTCAAACCATTTGTACAAAATGTTAAAGCATGTGCTATCCTGGGGAAGTTACTGAGCAAGACAGACAGGCAACCAGGTCTCTTTGGCTGAGCAAAAGAACTCAGAGTACAGCATGCATGGACGCTGGAGGGACTACGGTAAAGAGCTGCCTGAAACGTGTTTAGGCGGAGATGAATAAACGAGAGAAAGCAGGCTACGCTGCTCTGCCAATTCCCAGGCTAGCTCCCCGTCACTTCCCTCTCCTTCCCTCCCTCCCTTTTTGGTGTGGGAAGAGGGGCAATAGTTAGAAAAAGGAGACTGAACTGACTATACATTTACTCAAATACTTTTCTCCTCTCTTCCCATCTTACCACACGGCCAGGCCTTCTACACATACCCCAGCACCAGCCCTTTTACAAAAGGAGAGAGGGCTGAGAAATGGAGGGGGAGGCAGGGAAAGAATCAGGGCGCCTTCTGTACATGCACAGCTTCTCATGAGGACTGTAATCGTTATGTACTGCAAACGTGTACTAATAAAGAATAAAAACTGAAAAACCTTAACAGGTACATATCCGTTAGGGCTTCTATCGAGGTGTCCCCAAAACACTTACGTGGTCACAATGGAGTTTTGAAGGTGGCTGGACTAGAGGTGAACATGGACTAACAGTGCGATACTGGGACTAAGTGTGTGCATAATGGAAGCGCCATCCTGAGTATGGGCGGCGCCAGTCCACAGCCTCGTAACCTGGACGTAATGTAAAGGGACAGAGATGGCAGGTTTGCTGCTGCAGCTGCTGCTCGCTGCCTTCTGCCTGCCATGACATGGATGGCTCCTCCTGTGACGCGCTTGTGCCACGCTGCCTTGCTTGGCAGCCAGCTGACTATGAACCAAAATCTCTACAAACTAAGATGAAATAAACCTTTCTTCCTTTAACTTGTGGGTGTCAGGTATTTTGTCTTAGCAATGAGAAAAGTAACTAAGAATACACCCTTGATTATTTTGTATTGGCAACTTAGAGGGAAGTTTAAGTACTGTCAGATGTAGGTTATACGTGCTTAGTAAGTGACTGGGTAAATCATTCAAAAAGATTATGCAGAACTGTAAAAACAAAAGCTATGCTGGTGACACGCCTGTTGTTCAGCGTAGCTCCTCTCCCGGTCTGAGTAGGAGCTGGACCCGAGGAAGCACTGCGCAGGGGTTCTGTGCAATGGGCTGCATAGGAGAACTCTCACCTTTCGGCCCTTTCCCAGGTGCGGGCTCTACAGTAGTCTTGCTCCATATAAGGATGACTCCTCCTGAGTCTCCAGTAAGGACATCACCATTCCCCAAGAATGCTAGACACTGCACAAATTTTGGTTTTTCATACTTCTACGAAGAAACAGTGAGAATTTTCAGTATTCTTTTTGGATGATGACTGTATGTTCACTCAATGATTTTAAAAATTTTGTAATATTCTGATCCTTACCCCAAAAATTCCCTGTTTTCTTGTTAGAGAATTGCCACTCCAAGTCCAGAAAAAAATATGAGATTTACCACATGTTATTATGGTATTTGCATCTGTTGGGTGGAATTCCACAGCCAATACAACTTCATTTGTTGTCTGTGAAAAGAGAAGCTTTAGGTAAACGTATGTTCTTACTGCTATCAAGAACCAACTATAGTGCCTGACAAAGACAGGCAGAAACTTTGATAAAAGCATTTTAGAATAAAGATTTAAATTTGATTTCCATACACAATTTTAATTTCATTTATGAAAACTTGTACTTAGAAGATACTTATATGAATTACACTTTTATGCCAGGTGTGACAGAGCATGTGTATAATCTCAGCACTCTAGAAGCTGTGGTGGGAACATTGCTGCAAGTCTAAGGCCAGCCTGAACTACAGAGCGAAACCCTGCCCCCTAAATGCTTCAGATTATTTTAATGTCTTGCATATTCAGAAAAGCACATTAAAACTACCAAAATGCCAGAGCAACATACACTTTCTTAAAGCCAGAAACAGAGCTAATGGAACAATACGGGTCTCTTGGCCGGTTATCATCCCTCCCTCCACTCAAGTAACCATTATCATGGCTTCTGCCAACACAGAGCTTTGTTGGTTTATTTAATGTAATCACAAGAAAGTTCTCCTTTGTGACTGGCTTGTTTTTTCAACATGACATTTGTGAGACGTGGGTACACACAGGTGTAATTTGTTCACTCTAATTGCTGCATAGTATTCCTTTGTACAAAAGATTGCATTACTGCTTTATCTACTCTTCTGCTGACTGACATAGGGTAGTCTCCTCCTCCCTGTGGATTGAAATCAGGACCTCATGCAAGCTAGGCAAACGCACTATCTATCCAGCCAGCCCTTACAAAATTTTTTTTGAGACAGAGTTTTGTTAAGTTGCCTGGTCTGGCCTGTAGCGGAGATTATAGCCACGTGTCACCAAAAAAATTTTTTTTTTTTTTGGGTGGGTATCCTAAATAGTACTGCTATTTGTCTTTTTGTAAACACGTACACATTTCTGTTGGGTCTATATCCAGGAGGAGCAAGGTGGGTCAGCAGATATGCACACATTCAACTTGAGCAGATAACGCTAAATGTTTCCCCTAAATGCCTGTACCAACTTATGTGCCCAGCAACAGTGTATGTTAGTTCCAGTTACTCTACAGCCTCTCCAATTTAGGCATTTTTATCTTTCTCATGTAAGATACTCCAACAGAGGCACAACTGTAGCCCACTGTGGGCTTAAGGTGAATTTTCTTGACATTGTTGCATAAGGCCGAGTATCTTTCATAGGCTTATTAATCATCTGGATTCCCTATTTTGTGAAGTACTCTGCCAGTTTAAAAAAGTAGACTGTCTTACTGAGGTGTAGAAGTTCATTATATATTCTAAACCGTAGTGTTTTATTGGAAACATATTGTTCTTAATGTAAATCATTTCCCATTTATAGTTAGTACATGTCATGTTTAAGAAATCTGCTTATGAAGGTATCTTTTTTTCCTAAAAGTTTTGCATTTTTATCTTTCAACCTCAGATGCATAATCCATCCAAACCTGGATTTTATAAAAATTAAAGGTGGTTTTTCTTCCAATGGATACTTAATTAATGCAGCATTATTAACTGAAAGCCGTAGTCTTTGCCCACTGCAATAGCACTTCTGCCATAAATCAGGAGACTGATCTGTGTATTCCACTTGCAGCTTCTCTATTCTCTTCCATGATCTGTTCGCCTGTCCTGCACCAGTGTCTCTATGGCATTAATAGATACTGGTGTCTCACTTTAAGTCATCTAAGTTTACTCTTTTTCCTCATGATAATCTTCAACACATTATAATTCCAAATATATTCTGCATAGCACTTTTGTAAAGAACTCATGTAGCCCATCCACCTCCTCCCACACCCCCATCTCACCCCCAGGCTTCCTCCTCAAAGAAAAGATGAAAAAAGTCAAATGCAGGGGTTTTTGCCTACGCTGACAACTAGGTGAGTATTCAGGGGAGGGTCACCTTGACAGCATCATATTCTCTCCACACTGATGCAGTGCCCCTCCACTTATTAGATCTTCTTTAATGTCTGCCACTAAGGCACTGAAATTGTCTTATTTAATTTTAAACTATAAAGTTACCTATGTTTCCCAAATATTTATGACTTAAGCAAGGACCAAGCCTATTCAGCATAGAATAGGAAAAAAAGGTCAACAGCTGGGAGAAGCTAAGATGAGAGGCCATTCAGTGACGTAGCTCCTAAACCAAATCATTCCTAAGGCGAAAGACACTGGTCTTCACTAATGGCCTTCTTGTCCTCTCCAAACAGGAATCAGTACATTGTCTATTTTAAGTAAGCTTCAGTTTTGCAGACCCCTGTATCAGAAAGTTAGAAGCAGGCATTTGGGATGCAGAGTTTTTAGAATATGAATGTGAGTACTGAGGGAAAGGAGTCGTGGACGATGCTGAAGTTTCTCTTTGGGCAGTTAGGAAGAACTGTGTCAATCTCTGTGAGCCTGTGGGAGATGATCAGGGGACTGAAGTCACTCTGACCTCCGGGCTGGAGAGAACTGGTGTGGGACTCAGCTGATGGGCAGGACTGCCATAGGGGGAGGACACAAAGTAGAACTCTGAGCCACGCAAAAAACGTCCTGGACAGGAGATCGAGGAGTTACCAGTACAGAAAACCTGCAACTTCTCCTCTTAGGCCTTACTACAAAAGATCCAAATTCATAGAGTTAACTCTTTGGCACATTTCTCTACATGTCAGTATTAAATTATTCTGAATGATGGTGATTGTCAGACAGTCTATGTTTCATTTATGTTTTTAAAGTTATATTTTTTGACAGCTTGATTGTCAGACAGTCTATGTTTCATTTATGTTTTTAAAGTTATATTTTTTGACAGCTTACATTCAAGTAAAGTCTAAGCCCTTAAAAAGGTTAACTTGACACATGAAAATATAAGAATTTCTTTTTTGACCATTTTTTGAATGACTGACGGCTATGCAAAACTAAACTGCTAAAGGACAAGAGTTGAAAAATGTATTGCTATTTGTTATGGTTTGTGTCTGCATGTCCCCCCAAATCCTCATGCAGTTATGGGGTGGCTTTTAGAGTTAATGAATGATCCATGATCCAATGCTGGGAAAGGTCGATAGTTTGTATATTTAAGGGAGAGAGAGGCTGCTGGCTGCCATTCCTCCCTTCTTGGGCTTGTTGCTTTGCTGTGTACCGCTGCCATGAACTGTTGCCCTCTGCCATGTGCCACTGTGCCTCAGAACCAGCCAAGTATGGACTGAAACCTCTGCAAACTGTAAGCTAAATAAACCTTTCTTTCCTTTATTTTGGGCATCGGGTATTTTGTCTCAGCAACAAGAAAAAAGTAACCAAGACACTATTTAATGGTAGATAAAAAATGTCACATGCTTTTTAAAGCCCTTCTAGCTCTGAAAGCCTGTTGAAGGAGAAGGTAATTTCTGACCCATACAATGCAACTACAATACTTACCTTACATTCTTCTCCTAGAAGTTATAGCCTGATTCACAAGAAAGGATCAATACTATTCTGCAGCAATTATAAACGCTATAGCATTTTCTATAATAATCCTACAAATATAATTTAAACCAAAAATATTACTATTGTACAGTCCCTTCAGTTATATCAGCTATTTTCTGTGTGTGTGTCTGTGTGCCATTCAAGACTGAATCTACAGTCTTCATATCGAGTGGCACACCAAGGCCTTTTTAAATTGAGCCCCTCTGCCTCACTTCAAGATAAGGTCCAACTAAATCGGTAAACTGCCCAGCCTGAGTTTGAACTTGTCATCCTCCTCTGCCTCAGCCATATTTTTAAATTTGCAATTGATTTTCTTCTAAATTTCTAAACCTTTACAGATTGAATAAAATTAAAATTTATTAAAGAAACAGCAGTCAAGTTCAGCCTTAATTTTGAGATTTTCCACTTTGATATTATCTGAAACTGCTTCAAATTTCTTGATAAATCGTAAATCTGATGAATTCATAGTGGGTTTAATTACTGCACCTTAAGGATCTGCATAAAATACAGCTCCAGAGAGCAACAAGCACAAAAAGTACTATAAAAGATAAGTCCATTAAAAATGGTTTTGATTTACCTTTATTTCTGCTCCTTTTGACTTTTTCTGCCAGTCCCACACAGTAAGCATATGCTCATTGGAATCATCAATAACACACAAATGTACCCCTGAGTCCTAAAGAAAGGGATGAAGGCATTAATTCCTGGTCAGGTAACACTGGCTTTTCTTTAAATTAATTAATTAATTTAAAGGCTGGCTTCTAAGGGAAGAAAAGCCGTATTACTAAAAGCAGCAATAATAAAGCAAACCCCAATTCTTGTAAGCTCACTGTTCTTCGAGACATAAGGAATATGCTGGTTACTAATGCTACATTTTCTTCAGAAATATTATGTACAAATTCTTCAAAACATTTTTTTCTATTTTTAACCTCTCCCCTCTCTGGGTTGATTTCCACTTGCCATATAGTTACTTTTATTAGTACTAGCAATTAATTATTTCTGAAGATATCCTAGTCCCTCAGCATCTTTTGATACCTTCTCGCTATTAGAAAACATTCAAGATGTTTTCCCACGATGTAAGTTGGAAGAAATATGCATAACTTTTTTTTTCCCTTGAGGCAGGATTTTGCTGTGTAGCTCAGGCTGGCCTTGCACTCACTATGTGGACCAGTGTTCTTCCTGTCTCAGCCTCCTAAGTACAGGGATTATAGGCGTGCAACACTGCACAAGGCTCGAAATATGCATAATTTTATAAATTATCTCCTGATGGCAATTTGCTGGGATAGGTAAAATTAATGGGTATTTTAAAGTTTGCTAATTTCAGTTTTTACAAAATCTGGCACATAATAACATGAGTAAGACAAAAACAGAAGTGAACAATTTTCTATTTTTCTGGAACTATTCTCATTCACATAAGTTAATCCTCTCAGTTTAACAAGTAACTATAAACTGTGGGTGACATTGAACATATTTCTCTCGTACCATTTGTGGTGAGAGAGGAACTGAGGAAGAGCAGGGCTTACTCCTTCTCTTAGCTCGCACTGGAATGATTTCCTGTATTAGGAAAAGTCAGAGTACACACAACTCATGACAGTCTTAGTACTGTAATGATGGAACCAATAACATGAAAATAGTCTCTACTACAGCAACGTTAGGGGGAAAGCGGTAAAACAGTTTTTGTCTTTTCTTTTGTACAATTCTTTTTTTTTCCCTAATTCTTTGCTGGACTCTTGACATTCAGTGTTTTTAAGCTATCTTCACTCAAATTTATTTGTCCCTTCTTCCATGTCCTACAACAACTCCCATAATTCAGAATACAGCTGCTGACAGCTAAGAACTAAAGAGATACTATGAATACATAAATATATTCTGAAGCATAAATGAGGCCCAACAAAATATAGGATTTATATTTGAAATTTAAAAACACAAATCCTAAAATATCTCTTGAATACTTTATGATAATAATTACACACAATTAAAATATGCTAAAATGAACAACATCTGGACTTTATTTTTCTCTTAGAATAAAATTTAAAAGTTTAGATGAGCCTTCTAGATAAAATTTTACCCACATTGACATCAGTTCAGAACCAAGATAATTCATGATTTTAAGAAGTACAAAGGTTTGTTTTCTTTACTTCAATATGATACCAAGAAAAGCTAATGTTTTCTTAATGTCTGATTTTAATAAACTACATCTATAATTCAAACTGAAGTTAAACCTTATTATATTGGTTATTTCAATATGTACTATAATTGTATATAACCTTCTAACCATTTCCTCCTACTATACTGGAAGCCTGTCTCAGGTAACAACAAAATTAAGTCTAAGTTTAATATCTTGATCCCATCTAAACCAAATTTAGCACCTAGAGTACAATGCTAACCATTCAGCAACAGCTAATGTTAAGAACAACTAACATTCGCTTTTAAATGGACAGGCACAGAAAACTGAGATGAACTTCTTTTCTGCTTCTTTGATCAGCTGGCTTGTTTCTTTAAAAATTATTACTTACTGCTTTTGAAAAATCCAGGCATCCCACTCCACGCTCAAAAGTTCCAAGTCCAATAATCTGCAGTGTGGAGAGATTCACAGAATCCCACACTCTGACATGGGGTTGCAGGGGCTGTGAAAACGTAAGGCAGGGGGAGTAATGTACCCAGGTGGGTGCGAATGCATTATACCGCCGCCACGGGCAACTATCTGTCATCTTAAAAGTAATGGGGGTGGACGAACATTTAATAAGAAATTAACTACTAGATTTAGACGTGCCCCCACAAATCCTGAATAGGATCTTTTTTCTCATACTATGAATATAAGGAAATGACCAAGAAGCATAGTAATAGTAAATTATTAGAGTACTTGCTATTCACATACTTCTTTATGTATGCCACACATGTATATTATCAAATCATTTAATTCTCATACTTGTATGAACCATAGGCAGCACTATAATAACCACTTCATAAATGAGGAAACTGAAATACAGACTTGAATAAATTGATTTAATTATAGCTATTAAAGGGGAGGGTCAGAAATCTAATCCAGGCAAACTTGCTCTGAATACCTTGCCTTTTTTTCTTTTTGTTTTGTTTTGAGATGGGGTATTGCTATGTTGCATTGGCTGGTCTCAAACTTGTAAGTTCAAATGGGCTGGATATTTTGGTGTTAGCATTACATTCATTCCTGAGAAAATAACAACTTAAAAGAAATCAGTGTTCAGTGAGTGGCTAAGTAAACAGTTCTTGAATATATGGAACTGGAAAAATCTTCAAAGCTATCCATTATAAACCTCTCTCAGCTATTCTTTTTTCTTTAAAGAAACTGAACCCAGAGTGTCATGAGCATAGTCACACACAAGCTAATCAGCCATCAGTCTTCACTGCTCATCTTAGAAGAGATCTGTTATATAAACCAATTTAATAAACACTTTTAGTGGTAACTCTTCATATATATAAAATCAAGGGGTCCTTTCAACTAAGGTTAACTGCAGTACTTCTAACAAACAGTGCTACGATTCTGCATCAAGAAAAATTTAACAAGCAGATACTGGTTCTCTCATTTTTGTACATAGTTTGTAATAGGGAGCATAGCTATTATTTATAAAATTATTTTAGTAATACGATTCTCTTTTGTATTTTGAAACATTCTTACATTCTAATATACTTTTTCCCTGCTTATACTAGAAACTCTTTAGTAGCTAAATTAAAAAAAAATTAAGTGGTGGTTAAAACATTACAATTCCAGTCTAACAGTGACATTACTAGACATAGAATACATGAAAATGTGCTGCTCACCCTTCCGTCTTTATCCACTCCAGCTATCTGTCCAGTTGCAATCCTAATTTTGTCAGGATGTACAGCAAGGCTAAAAGGCAGTATTAACAATAATTTTAAAAATACAGGAAATGAGAAATAGCAGAAATGTACCTTTGTATCAACATTTTTTCCAAACAATTTTTAGTCATAATAAAACTCACTCTGACCTATTTTATTTTCTTTAGAAAAAGAAACATCAATTATCCAAAGATTTTTAATTATTCAGCTATATATTTTTGCTAAGTTGAACAAATTATTAGAACATTATCCCCAGCTTGGGATGGTAACAAATGAAACTATTTTCATTTGTTCACCTTCCTTTCTAGTCTATGTACACAGCATAGTTATCTACACAGATTTATGAAAGATGCAGTACTGCATGGTGTAATTTTAATCTGGTAAAATATAAGCACTTTAAAGTTTTGGTACATGATCGTTGTATGTATTACTGACTCCACAGTTCTTTTATCTTTTAGGACATTTTTACTTTTCTACAAAAATAAAAAGTAGTAAACATCTTTAAATGTAACAGCATCAACCTTTTAATTAGAAAACTGAACTCTTTAAAGTCATATTTGGGAAAAAGAATTTTAAAATAAAAGTGGAAAACAGTGTAACAGAGATGATCAAATTGATTCTGGTGTACACACAGTTGATTAGCAAAATGTTTTCCAAAATTGTCCTCCTGTTCATATCCAGAATCTCTTTATTTTGTAAGCAGGGCGTAAACTCACTGAAAATTAAGTTTTTTATTTCTTCACACATACTGCTTATTACTTTTAGAAGAATAGTGTGAATTTAAATTTTAATGATAAAAAATGTTCCTCAAGTTTTCACAGCTTCCCTATATTAAGTTCCACCTTTTAAAACGTTTTAATAATTTGTTTTGTGTAAATGGTATCTTGTTTTCATTTCTTTGATTACTAAGGACACTAAAATTTATAAATGTTCAATTCTCTTTCTTGTTTAGTTTATATTATGTATTCAGATCGACTAAATTAACAGCAACAAAATCAAACACATTAACATCTTGACATATAATCAGATCTCTCAAATTTTCAAATAAAATTTATGGATTAGGTAGGTACTACACTTGCAGGGTTTAAAGTATAAAGTGGTGGAACATATGCATATCCTCCTGCTCTTTAACGTTTGTACTTGGAAGTACATCTTAGGGGCCGTTCCACATTACTATGGGCAGTCTCACCTCACTCTCTTTTACAACTGCCTGGCAACCTGTACCACAACCTCATTAGTCCTCCACCGAAAGACACATTGTTTCTAAACCTTTACTATCTCAACTTTTTTTCTTTTCAAAATGTATTTACATAATACTCATAATATGTTTACATTCTGAGCTTTCCACAAGCAATTTAAATACAACCCAAATTCAACAAAACGAGAGCACAAAGAGCAGAAGTCACAAACGTGAAATGACACCCACCACTTCACACAGTCCGTATGGCCCAGGTAGTGTCGCTGTGTTCTTTCTTCGTAATTAAATAGCACTACCACTGATGCAATGAAGTAAACTACCTCCCCCGTGGGGAGGAGGCACACGTTAGCTCGACAGTCCTTCCCTCGGTAACCATATCTTAAAAGATAAGAGTCAAGGTTCTCAAAAACACAGCGTGTATGGTAGTGAACTAACCATGTGCTCAAGGGAGTTTAGGGAATCAAGAAGATAAAACCAGAAGAGGACAGGACTAGAACTAGGAAAGCCACACTGCCATTACTTTTGTACAATCTGAGTCACTTCCTGCACTTAAGTCTTGGTTTTCTCACTCACTAGACAAATATGTACTGAGTTCCTAGAGGTATCGGGCACAATGCTCAAGACAGTTCTTTAAAAAATAAAATAAAAAAGGAAGTGTTTTGCTGTGTAGTTTCCTCAAAGCTCTCAAATTTTTGTTACTGCTACTTTTTTGACAGGCTTTCTGCTCACCAAACTTTGCCAGACTGCCCTGTACTCATCACTAGGCTCTGTGTAAATGTCACTTTTCCACACAACCCTTCCTTTGCTTCCTCCTGTCTCTCCAAAGATAATAGGTCTTCCATTTATGCTTTCTCCTGAGAGCCCCCAATTTTTCTTTCCATGTTTATAACTTTATATTTGTTGATTACTTTTGTCTCCCAGAGTGTAAGTTCCAAAGACACAGGCCCCATATTTGCTTTGTTTAAAGCTATGTTTAGCAGAGCATGGTAACATGCCTGTCGCCACAGCACTGTGGAGGTACAGGAGAACGGAAGCACAGAGCAGAAGTCAAACTATTGGCTCTTTTCTGTCTACTGAGTTTCTTAGAGGTTTTAAGAGATGTGAGGATTTCTACGTAAAATGAGGAAAGCTCTGTTTTAAATTGTTATTTTAGACTTTCTTTTATTATGCTAAATTAAATTGTTATTTTAAAGAAAACAACTGGTAGAGAATTTTGGAGTTAAAATCAACCTCATTTATTTAACCTGTTAATAAAACGCTTCATATGACACATAGTTCTACAGGTTGCAAAATGCTTAAACAATGTTTTCTTGTTAAATTCTTACAACAGCCTTGTGAGGAAGGGATTATTAACCCTCTCATCAATGAAAATCAAAGTTCACAGAGTAAGTGGCAGAGTCAAAACTCAAACATGAGCCAGGTGTGGTGGCACACTCCCATAATCTCAGCACTTGGGAGGCTGAGGCGGGAGGGTTGTCCTAAGTTCAAGGCCATCCTGGGCTACATAGTGAGTTCAAGGCCAGGCTGAATTACCTAGGGAGACCCTGTCTCAAAAAACCAAACCAAACCACCTCAAATACAAGCATTACAATTCCAGTTCATGCCTTTTCTACCACACTATGAGTATCTGCTACAAACTGCTGGAATACTGCTTCCCCTTTCTGAATTAATTTACGGCTTTAAATTGCTAATAGCAAAATATACACAATGTATGGAGGAATTAGAGACAATATTTCCTTTTTAATGTCTCAAGTGGTTATTATGTACATTATATTTACTTTTGGGTATAAGGACAACTTTAATAGAGTAGGCAAGCTAATTTTCTTAAACTAGAGATAAAGCCAGTAAATTTGCTGTCATGATGGAAAAGGATACGCCCACTCCAGTTTGAGCTTCTCGGGAGGCAGTTCTGTTCTGATGTCATCATAGTTGTCAACATCAGAAGGAATGAACATTGTAATGGGCCGACCTCGCATAAACATTTTAATATAATCTCCTTCTGTTGAAACAAGACAAAAATTAGGTCACATACATTTTCTATACAGTAGAGAAGTCAATTTAATGTGTTAAAATAAAAACAAGACAAAATAGCTACTCCAAAGTTTTATGCTCATTATATGTAGTTATTTTTGTTATGTATTATATAGCACATAACAACCAAGGTGATACTATAAAGACCTAATCCTAACATTGAAGGGGGGAAAAATAATTTTCTTAATTGTAAATAATAATTTTTGTAATTAAAATATAATTGATCAAAACTGATACTTTTTTTCAAGGCCAGAAAGGTAAAAGAATTCAAAATAAAATAATTTGGTGATGGAAGTCTCTGTAACTTAAAAAAAAAAAATTTTTTTTTATTTTAAAGACAAAAGAATGGAGACATATAAACCACAATAACACAAAAACAATAAAGGAAATACAAAATTATAGAGAAGGTAGTAGGAAATTAGCACTGGATACTGTACTACATAATGTTATCTTTGTATTTGTTAGTTATACAGATGATGGCTTGTTCCATTAATCTGCTTTCTCCTCCCTCATCTCCACTGTTCTCCC